>CAWUFW010020778.1:0-141079 GCA_963921515.1 Calotriton arnoldi
TACTTTGCAAGAGAGAAAACACAGAAGGAAGAAGAAATACATAAACAACTATATTGAAAATCCAACAATACAGGTAAGAACAAAACTTTATAACAAAATATAAATACTTCGCCTTTTTTAATTTAAGTAACTAAAACCATTACATGTTTTTCTTTAAATTTCACAGAATAAACTTCATTGAAAATCCACCTAGAAAATAAAGGACAAAGATTTTCGTGCCCACAATATTTAAATCAACATCATAAAAAATATAACAAAGTAAGTATATAACTTAACCTAAAAAAAAATTAAATTATTTAGATTTTTTTAAAGTAATAAAATTACAAAATATAGCTAACAAATACTTTTCTTTTTACAGCTTCCACAAAATTCAACAAAACAACAACATCAACAAAAGACACTTCATCAACGAAAAATAGTAAGTATATAATTTGTATTACAAAAAGTTTTAAAATAAAGACTAATGAGCACTTGCATCAAGCTTATTACCGGTCGCAAACGAGCAAATTCTCAGGATAGCCTCATTTGAGACCGGTAAAAGTACTTTTAGGATACATCCACTCAAAACGCAATAGCAAAATAGATACTATCAAACTGCAAATAGTTTCCAGTTCATTCTTATGGCCCTCTAGGCCCATAGGAATTAATGACAAAAGATTCTACTCCCTATTACAGATTGTGTATAAATAGCAATTTATTTAGCGATTCCTACATGCATTAATAATTGCAACTCTTAAATAGCAATTCCTTAAAAATACATATTAAGCATTCACAAGTCTTTAGCTTCATACATGTGGTCATAAACTATTAAAGTAATCTAATTAACTAAAATTATAACCTTTTCTCTTTTATTTCACAGCTTACACTTCACCACAACTGCACCAAAAACCGTGACAACAAACAACTATGAAGAAAACTACAAAATCTACATTAAAGAAAAATATCAAACTTAGGGGGTCATTACGATGGCGTAACAATGCGACCGTTACGCCATCGTAACGAGTAATACCCCCGCCATATTATAATGGCGGGGGGTATCGTGGCGGACGCAAAGTGCGTCCGCCGCTTTTCCACCGTTCGGCAATCGTTCCGATTGCCGGCCAGGCGGACTTCGGCCACTAATATGGTGGGGGTGCCTAGCAGGCACCGCCATCCATATTAAGATGTGTGCGGTGTAAGGCCTTTCCATGGCAGCGATGCCGCCATGGAAAGGCTGGCGGGGATTTGGGGGGTGGGGGGTGCACTTGGGGGGTACCCATGGTACCCCCCTCCATTTCCATGCACAAGGTGGCAGGCACCGCGCGGTGCCTGCCACGTTGTGCATGGAAATGCACAACATGGCAAATTGACATTGTGGCGGGTGCTGCTTTAAGCAGCACCCGCCGCAATGTTAAACTGTGGAATGCGACCGCCAGGGTGGCGGTCGCATCCTAATCAGGGGTGCGGGCAGCCGCATGGCAGGCGGCCGGTCCCGTTCCCGCTAGGATGGCGGGCGGACCCAGGACCAGGTCCGCCCGCCATCCTAATAGGCCCTAAGGGGCCTATTAGGATGGTCCTAGCGGGAACGGGACTGGCCGCCTGCCATGAGGCGGTCCCGCACCCCTGATTAGGATGCGACCGCCACCCTGGCGGTCGCATTCCGCAGTTTAACATTGCGGCGGGTGCTGCTTACAGCAGCACCCTCCGCAATGTCAATTTGCCATGTTGTGCATTTCCATGCACAACGTGGCAGGCACCGCGCGGTGCCTGCCACCTTGTGCATGGAAATGGAGGGGGGCAAGTGCACCCTCCACCCCCCCACCCCCCTGGGGGCCCGCAACGGACCCCCAAAGCAAATCCCCGCCAGCCTTTCCATGGCGGCATCGCCGCCATGGAGAGGCCTTACACCGCACACATCCTAATATGGATGGCGGTGCCTGCTAGGCACCGCCACCATATTGGTGGCCCAAGTCCGCCCGGCTGGCAATCGGAACAATTGCCGAACGGCGGAAAAGCGGCGGACGCACTTTAATATGGCAGGGGGTATTACTCGTTACGATGGCGTAACGGTCGCCACCGCCGGCTCGTCGGTGGCGATCGTTACGCCATCGTAATGACCCCCTAAGTATCTAAATTAACTAACAAATAGAACAAAGTAATAAACGATAAATTAAATAAAAAAGCAATTTTAACTAACAAATACTTTTCTTTTCACAGCTTCTACAAACTGCACCAACAAACAACATCAACAAAATTAAATTCATCAACTACAATTAGTAAGTATTAATTGGTTTACTACTAAATATAAAACGATACAATAAAATAAAAAATACATGTAACATTTTAATAACATAAACATTTTGCTTTCATACCAACAGAAAATATAATAGTGAATAAACAACGACAATCAAAACATACCATCAAGAAAAGTAAAGCAACACTAAAGTAAGTATATTTTCTATTACATTAATTATACTAACATGTTTATTATTCAAAATTGCATAATTATTAAACATATATATATATATATTTATATCTTCACAGATTTACAAAAAATGGCAAAAGGAGCAAAATACATTACATCGCAAAAGGAGAAACTACTGCTTTGCTACATGGGCTACACTTATACACAAGAAAAAGTTATTGAAAATAAAACCCATTGGAAATGTAGCAAATATTACTCAATTGTTTGTTATGGAGAGCCACTACAGTAGAAACCAATGTAGTCAGTGTTAGAGAACACAACCATCCCCCAAATGTAACTGAAGTTGAAGTAAGAGATGCCCTAGAGACAATAAGGGAAGCAAGCACAAGTTCCCAACAAACAAACACCAAAGTACTTAAGAATATTTTGACTCAAGTTCCAGAACATGTCACAGGACAACTACTGTCCATCCCCACTTTAGAAAGACTAATAGCAAGAACTAAAAGAGCTACAGCTCAAACTCCACCTATCCCCCAAAAGTTTGGAGAAATACAAATACTACCTGAATATACCATCACCCACAAAGAGGAAAAAATCCTTCTTTATGACAATGAAAGTCATGAAAAAAGAATTATCATCTTTGCAACAAATACAAATTTACAAAAACTTAAGAACTGCGAAACGTGGATGATGGATGGCACATTTAAAGTTTGCCCCAAGCCATTCTACCAGCTGTATACCATCCACGGCGAATATGAGGATACAAATATCCCCTTCATATATGCATTACTGCCTAATAAACAGAACACCACTTATATAGAGCTCCTAACAATAGTAAAACAATTCACAGAAAATTACTGTACCCAAAGAATAATCATTGACTTTGAGCAGGCAATGATTCAATCCATCTTAAAATTATACCCACACACTGCAATACAAGGTTGCTATTGCCACTTTAATCAGAGTATATGGAGGCACCTACAAAAATCTACTCTGAGCATAGTTTATTCCACAAATAGCAACTTTGCCTATCAAATAAAAAAGTTAATAGCCCTGGCCTATGTCCCAACAACTGAAGTAGCCAATCACTATAACCTACTTATAGAAAGTCCTTTCTGTCAAGCTAATGAAAGAGAATTAACTCCCTACCTAGACTACTTCGAAGACACCTGGGTGGGATGGTTACATAGGTCAGGGCACCGTAGACAACCAAAATTTCAAATCCCCTGGTGGAACGTGTATGCTAGTACTGTAGCTCAAAAAGCCAAAACAAACAACGCGGTGGAAGGATGGCATAATGCCTTCCAAGCCACAATAGGAAGGGGACAACTAATCCCTTTTTAATCAATTAAAAAGGAACAGAGCTACAAAGAACTCATAGTAGAGCAATCCCTAAGTAAACTCGGCCCAAAACTAAGAGGGTCATTACGATGACTGGCGGAAAAAACTCTGACCGCCATGGTTGCGGAAAATCACCGTCCGCAGGTACCGCGGAAACCCCGCTGACCCTATTATGATCAACCGCCAAAACATTCCGTCCGCGGCGGTAGGAGGCATCGAAAAACCGCCCGTAGAGGGCAGAGAAAGTGAAAATTCAACCGCGACGGTCGGTAACATAGCGGAAACACATCAACACGCCGCCAGACACGCGGAGTGACCGCCAATGATATTATGATATCCCCGATGTCACAGCGGACGTTCCGCTGTTTCCGTCCGCCGCGGTCGCCAACAGTAACGAATGTGAGATACGGTGGAAGCCCTGAAGCACAGCCATCGCTGCGGATGCTCCGCAAAGAAAATGGCGGCCAAGTAAAAAAATAAAAAATAAGGCCAGCAAATGCACACAGGCAACTAGCCCTGCCCCCAAAATAACTAGAAACCTCCCAATGACACCCCCCCATGGCAAAATCAATTATACAAATCACAGGACAACCCACACAGCACACCTGACTGCATTACATCATCTTGACACACCCACATAGCTGAGCATAAAATCAGCCCCTTCCCTGTCCACAATCCTTTGCACTACTCCAGCCCTGAAGGAACCAAAGCCTGCAGCACATTGGATAGGCAAAACACACCACATCTCACCAGCACAACAACACACACACACACCCCACCTACACCACCCTCACAACTGCACCCCAAAACATCAGCACAGCACACACCATGGCACCACAGAAAATGCCAAAATTCAATGACACTGAGTGGACAGTAATGGTAGATGAGATAATCAGAGTAGAACCACAACTCTTTGGCAGCATGGTCCAACAGACACCATTAGCCATAAGAACAAACATGTGGGCAAGGATAGTGGGCAGGGTCAATGCAGTAGGGAATGTGCCCCGCAACAAGAATGAAATCATGAGGTGGTGGCATGACCTGAAGAGTGTTGTCAAGAAGAGGAGGGCCAAGAATCGTGAGCTGGCTGATGCAACTGGTGGAGGCCCTCCCATCCCACCAAAACCGTTCACTGCGTGGGAGGAGAAGGTGCTTGCCATACTGCATCCAGAGAGTCTTGAAGGAATACCCGGGGGAGTGGAGGCCGGTAAGTCACAACTACTGTATACCATGAAACTGCCATGTACTGTCTTGCACAACTACAAAGATACATCCCTGAGGCACAAGTACACACATCTGCACCCCAAAAACACACACAGGTCACACTGATTTTACATCCACCCCACCTCAAACATCACAAAGGTTGACCACATCTACTGTGTTGTATGTGTCTAGGCAAACAGCACTACAACTCCCACCAGGCCCCCTGTCCTACAGCTGAGCAGGGTGGACTACTCCCCACACCCACAACCATGTGGCAGTCATTGTGTGCTACACCCTCACCTAACAGGTAGGTAGCCATCTTTACAGGGAGGAGTGTTTGGAATAGAGAGGCCAGCACTACAACTCCCACCAGGCCCCCTTGTCCCACAGCTGAGCAGGATGGACTACTCCCCACACCCATGTGGCAGCCATTGTGTGCTACACCCTCACCTAACAGGTAGGTAGCCCTCTTTACAGGGAGGAATGTTTGGAATAGGGAGGCCAGCACTACAACTCCCACCAGGCCCCCTGTCCCACAGCTGAGCAGGGTGGACTACTTCCCACACCCACAACCATGTGGCAGTCATTGTGTGCTACACCCTCACCTAACAGGTAGGTAGCCCTCTTTACAGGGAGGAATGTTTGGAATAGTGAGGCCAGCACTACAACTCCCACCAGGCCCCCTGTCCCACAGCTGAGCAGGGTGGACTACTCCCCACACCCACAACCATGTGGCAGTCATTGTGTGCTACACCCTCACCTAACAGGTAGGTAGCCCTCTTTTCAGGGAGGTGTGTTTGGAATAGGGAGCCAGCACTACAACTCCCACCAGGCCCCCTGTCCTAGAGCTGAGCAGGATGGACTACTCCCCACACCCACAACCATGTGGCAGTCATTGTGCGCTACACCCTCACCTAACAGGTAGGTAGCCCTCATTACAGGGAGGAGTGTTTGGAATAGGGAGGCCAGGACTACAACTCCCACCAGGCCCCCTGTCCCACAGCTGAGCAGGATGGACTACTCCCCACACCCACAACCATGTGGCAGTCATTGTGTGCTACACCCTCACCTAACAGGTAGGTAGCCATCTTTACAGGGAGGAGTGTTTGGAATAGGGAGGCCAGCACTACAACTCCCACCAGGCCCCCTTGTCCCACAGCTGAGCAGGATGGACTACTCCCCACACCCACAACCATGTGGCAGTCATTGTGTGCTACACCCTCACCTAACAGGTAGGTAGCCCTCTTTACAGGGAGGAGTGTTTGGAATAGGGAGGCCAGCACTACAACTCCCACCAGGCCCCCTTGTCCCACAGCTGAGCAGGATGGACTACTCCCCACACCCACAACCATGTGGCAGTCATTGTGTGCTACACCCTCACCTAACAGGTAGGTAGCCCTCTTTACAGGGAGGAATGTTTGGAATAGGGAGGCCAGCACTACAACTCCCACCAGGCACACCCTGCCCCATCCCTCAGCAGGAAGGAGCACTCCCTCCCACCCAGAAGCATGTGGTAGAAAGTCCATCCAAAAGATGCCAACTGTACAGGTAAGCAGCCAGTGCATGCACCCCACCATTCCTCAACGAAAGCATTGAGCTAATGCCAACACAATGCCACACATCACAACAAAATACACCCCAATTGCATACCAGTTGATAGAATGCAGACAGCGATGTGTATGTAACTGTGACAGAAACAGAACTGTGACTCAACTAAACCCATGTGTAAGCAAATCATGGCCCAAATATGCCCTGCACAGAATGCTATGTGCAAATTCCATGGGTGCTGAGCATGAAGGACCATAGTAACAATAAAAAGGCATGGTCTGTCCAGCAAATAAATACAAGCACAGAACATTACAAAGGTATGCATGAGATAACAATGTGACAATGTCTAGTACATGTGCATATGTAACATCTGTCGGGAAGAGTAATCATCCTTGATGCATCACATCAAGTTGCATGGCAGCCAGTTGTCAGATGACAACTCATCAGTTCCATACAAAGAGTGTCAATTTGGGCATGGCATCCAATGACTTGTCACACCATGGAACAAGATATATGTACCTCCACATCATGTCATGACGAACAACACTGTGCAGACATTCAACTCATGAAATACGTAACTGTGTGTTGCATAACATGTAAATAAGAGACATCAAACACAGCAAGCCATATGGCTATAAGTCAATGACCATGTACCCTCTGTTCCACAGGTGACCAACAACTGACTGCAGAGAACAACAACCTCAACTTGCAGAGCCAGTCTCCACCCCCGGAACATGGACACTCGGATGCGGAGTCCCTGGATTCTTTGGATGAGGAGCTCCAAGCCGGCCCCTCTGGTGTGTCAGGGCGCAACCGGTCACGTGACCCCACTGCTCTCCCACCATCAGCAACAGCAACAACGCTGACCCCTGCTGGAACGACCTGTTCCGCCACCACCACCACCACCATTACCACCATTGCCTGCAACATTCGCCCAGCCACAGAGGATGCCCAGCCCACACCAACAACTGTGGAGGGCACGCGTGTGGCCAGAGTGGTGAGGCAACAGGTCAGTGATAGCAGGGCAGGTGGGAGGACAAGTGTGACTCCAACAACACCGGACACTGTGACCGAAGCCCTGGCTAACATCACCAGAGTTGTGGGTGCCTATGAACGCACCCAGGCACAAATGGGCCAGGCCCACGAAGATGCCCTGGAGCTCCAACGTCTGCTGAGGTCCATGGACAACCGTATAGGACAAATCGTGGACCTCATGGCCCAGTTAGTGGCGGTACAGAGGGACAGGCTAGTGCCACAGACCACACCTCCACCTCCCCCCGTTGCCACGCAGGATGACAGTTCATCATCCACCCCTGCGGGCACGGAGAGGGGTGACTCCTCAGACCCCACTGGCCCAGTAGACGATGCCCCCCCTGCCAAGAGAAGAAGGGGCCGTCCAAAGAAGAACTTGGAACTCATCCATGGCAAAGCACCTGCCAAACGCCAGTCAAAGAGCCAGCCATGATGTCAACACTCTTCACCCAACCATTGACTCTGTACACTGTCCTCACCCACACTGCCATGGTAATGGCATCTGTCTGTTGGACTGTGTCACCACAGCAATGTGGTGCCTACCCGATTCTCTCATCTACCATGACTGCCAACTCATCGATTCACCATTCACACTTATGTAAATATCCACTTCCCTCTCACAGATACCCATTGCAAATAAAATACAAAAACGCAAAAAGGTGGTTGAGTCTGCTCCATGTTTGTCACAGTATGTGCAATGTTCACCATGGTTACAATGTCACAGGAGCATGGATCCTCTGTAGGCAAGGGGAGGCAGAAGGTACCTAGCAAAAGACAGCAGAACAAAAGTCACTAGTCAGGTGGTGGCATCACAGCCATCACACAACACATGTCTTCACTGTACAACAATATGCACACATAACAATGTGCAACAGTACCAACAGAGACATCCTGTAGCAGTACCTACATACCCTGTATCCAACACATAGGCAGCCAGCACTGAGTCAACAACAGGATGCACTCACAAAGATCACATAGACCTCCACCCAAACAACTACATCAACAGACAATGGACCAGTTGTACATCGTCACCCACCTTCAAGTGAAGTATCGGTTGATGAGCTGCTGACGCTGGTCGACACCTTCCTCCTCACCACTATCCTCGTCACTGGACATTTGTGGGATCGCAGGGGGGGCCCTGGCTGGTCATCATCGTCCACGATCATGGGTATTCCTTTCCGTAAGGCCAAGTTGTGCAACATGCAGCATGCTACCACTATCTGACACACCTTCTTGGGTGAGTACATGAGTGCCCCTCCGGTCCGGTCCAGGCAGCGAAATCTCGATTTTAGGAGACCAAAGGTTTGCTCCACCACCCGACGTGTCCTACCATGGGCATTGTTGTAGCGGACGTCAGACGGTGTCCTAGGATTGCGTAGTGGGCTCAGCAACCATGGTCTGTTGGGATATGCAGAGTCACCTAGGTGTGAAATAAACATAACGATTCAGTAATACAACTGTGGCAGAGGACAGCATGGCACACACAGCACACAACTTGACTCTGCCTATTCACCCACAATCCATGCCCGCTCCGGAAGTAGATTGGCCATCAGCTGGGGCACAATGCTGTTGTGCAGGATGTATGAATCATGTGCGGAGCCCGGAAACTTGGCACATACATGCAATATTATCATATCGGCCTGGCACACCACCTGCACATTGATGGAATGGGAATGTTTACGATTCCGATAGATGTGTTCCCGTGCCTGTGGTGGAACCAGGCCAACATGTGTGCAGTCAATAGCACCTACAACATTCGGGATGTGGCCAAGGGCATAAAAATCCGCCTTTAATCCGCCAAAGCCGCACGCCTTGGAAAACTGATGTATTGGTCCTTGTATCGCATCATGGCCAACAGGAAATCCCTTAGCACCATGCTGAAGGTGGGCTGAGACATCCCCCCTGCAATGCCCACTGTCTCCTGGAATGACCCACTAGCCAGGAAATGCAGTGCCGCCATCACCTTTGTTTCGGTTGTCAATGCTGTTGGGTATGTCCTGCCAGCCCGCAGGTGAGGATCCAACATGGCACACAGGTCTTGGATGTTCGTGCGGTCCAGACTGAATCTGCGTATCACGTCATCATCCTTAATGTTAGCCAGCAGGGTGACAGGACGATACACATTGGGTCGCCTCCTAGGTGAGATGAAAGGGGACACGTCATTGCAACAGACCATGAGATGTGCACTACTCCGTAGCTTCTGATTCACACAGCGCAAACATTGACTGGCATCACAATGCACCATACAGTGCAAGTCAATAGTCGTGACACATAGAGAATACATTGTACTACACTTCTTCAGTATTACCACAGTGAGAACAACAAACATGGAATCTGTGTCTGTGAATGGTAAAAGTCACATTTAGGAATCTGGTGCAAACAGCCTGGACAGTAAATGATACAGGACATGTGTGAAACAGAAACACTGCTGGCTTCCAAATGTCTGCTGTACGTGCCACACATTCTTGTGCAATCATGACATGGGACACATGAACGACACAATTTGTCCACTTCTGAAGGACTCTGCATGGAATGTGAGCCAATGCTAATCCACACAAGTCTAGAGACACTCACAGACATATTCACAAGCCTGTGCCAATATCCACTGTCATCAGTAGACATGCCATACATGCTGTTACACACAATTCAAAGTCAGTCAATGACTAATGATGAACAGCATATGCAGTCTTGACGTGAATAAAGACACAACAACACAACTGCACAATATCATCAGCAAGCACACAGATTGTCAATGTGGCACACAAAATGTGGATAAGGTACGTGATCCAAAAGGACTGTAGACCAACGTCAATATGCACTAAAGTTGCACTATGACATGCAGTATGAAGCTAGCACTGCCCAGACACACAACTAAAGTAATACATTTGCCATGGAGCTAATATTCCAGCTGCTTGGACACACAACAGTGACACAGAAACAACCAACACCACCACCCGGGCAAAGCCACACCACTACACCTAAAAGTCAGCGCATGAACATACTGAGTAAATACCGAAGACACAACAGCCTCATGCACATAACAACAGGGGATGTCATCGCACGACACAGGTACAAAAGGACGACTATCTAAAGCATCCTGAGCCACATACCACACAGCCTGTCAGAAACAACAAAGCGGACTCTCCACATTCCTCTGCAGACAAAGATGCTGGCTGTGCATCACTTGTTGGCCTCTGGTACCACTAGAACAACAAAAGTCTGAGTTAGATGGGTGCCACAGCCAGCCCTATCAAGGTATATCTCACCTGTCTTGGATGCCATCATTAGCTTGAGTCAACAGCACCATCAGTTCACCCACACAGCGCAGGACCAGCTTGTGCCCCGAAAGGCTACCACACCATAGCAGGCTTATCCACACGTGTCAGTTTAATATCACTGCACACGTGTCCTAATTGTGCACCCTGCAAAAACTGCACACACCTACTGCACATGAAAGCACACACAATGCTGAACTGTCCAGGCCAATTGTGGGTCACCTTCTACTGGTCACAGATGCCATGTCAAACTTACCAGTCAGTGAGCACCAGCACCACATTTGGCTACAGTCCCTCAGCAAGCCAACGATCTTCATGTGGACAAGGTCAATGCACCTGTCCTTGGTGAGTACCAACGTAACACACCACAAACATAAAATCCAATATCAACATACTCACAGCTGTGGAATATACATGTGACAAATTCACATATGACCGGCAGACCAACATGAGCATATATCCTACACAATGACACAAGTAATGCTGATGACATTTTGCATATATGGTGACAAAACATACCCAAATGCATACAGACAGGTCAAATGATTAAGGAGGGACATATTTCTAAGTGTGCCGGTGATGTATGTTACAAGCTTCAGTGTGTATAGCACACACATGTCCATGTGGACATATACTCTTGGTTTTGCTACAGAGAACAATAACCTTACATGAATGCTGAAATAGGTGATAACAAACAGACTAGAGTGTGACATATGTGGTGAGTAATGGAGACAATGCTGAAATCTATGTACAATCATGTACTGTGTAGCGACATATTGTGTGAAATATGAATATGTGTGTAAAAATTGGCTCAGATACGAAATTTGGATGGCAATGGGGCGAGAGACATGAACTTTGGGCAAAATGTTTGGGTCAGATATGAAATTGTGTAGGAGTAATGTGCCCCATTAGTCCTTTCAGTGTTGCATTTGGTGTTAGATATGAAGTTTAGGCTCTCATTACTAACTATAGCTCATTTCAATTGAATCAAGTTCCATGTTTAATTGAAAGTGACCACTGTTCGAAGTACAGATATGACCCATGACATTGACACTACACGATGTGTCCATTGCTGCATTGAATGTGCTCTAAGAACACCATCACGCCCAAAGTCAACAATGTCATGCTGCACCCTCGCCGTAGCCACCGCCTGGCACCAGCGGTGTGTCACCGCCATGGCCCGAGACAGCATGGCAGGATTGCTAGGCATATACACATGGCTAATGGCGGATGGCATGCTCCGCCACCCAGATCCCGGTCACTCATGGCAATGCATGGCTCAGGAATAGCGGGAACTACCGCCTGGCACCAGCGGTGTGTCACCGCCATGGAGCATGCCCATCCAGCCAATGGGAAGTGCAATCGCGGTTGCCTGATGCAACTTTGAAAATCGCGGTAGGCGTGCTCCGCCACCGCGGGGCCGGTCATTGGCTGCACTCGTAAGATGCACCACCGCGGTACCGCACGCCTGTCCCCTGCGGTGTGTCACCGCCATGGACCATGCCCTTCCAGCCAATGGGAAGCTCAATCACGGTTGTCTGATGCAACTTTGAAAATCGCGGTAGGCGTGCTCCGCCACCGCGGAGGCGGTCATTGGATGTATTTGAATGAGGCAGACCTGGAACACCAATTGCAGCAGCTTAGAACACAGAAACGAGCCCTGGGGGATATATATGTGTGTGAGGGAGCCACACATTGCCACAGCTCACTGAGCCTGCTGCCTGAGACCACCCACCTGCTGCTGCCTCCAGGGACTGCTGCCTGAGACCCCTCACCTGCTGCTGCCTCCAGGGACTGCTGCCTGAGACCCCTCACCTGCTGCTGCCTCCAGGGACTGCTGCCTGAGACCCCTCACCTGCTGCTGCCTCCAGGGACTGCTGACTGAGACCCCTCACCACCAACAGCCGCTGCTGCTGTCTCCTGCCCACAGTGATGGCGAGGACTGAGAAGATCCGTGCCACTCCCTTTACCACCGAGGAACTGGAGCCTCTGGTGGACGAGGTGCTCAACCATTATCCAAGGCTCTTTGGTGCGCCTAATGTCGTGGTGAGTAACTCAGAGTGTGAGTGAGAGTGCAGGGTGGGGGACACATGAAGTTGATCTGCTGCAGTATGTGCGTGGGAGTGTGAGGGTGGGTCATGCACTGCCTAGCATGCTGTTTCCAGGGGGAAGGTGTGTTTGGCCTATTCAAGAAGTTTCCCTGCCTGCACATCCAGATCAGAAGGAAGTATGATGTCTTGTCAGACATACAGTGAGGCTGCACCTTTTCATTTCACGAGTCAGGATAGTGATTGCCAGTCTGCATGTCTGTATGTGTCCCTGATGTCCTTCACAGGCCCATCTGTGGCCTTAGCTAGTGTTGCTGTTCAGAGGGTAGTGAGGCCATTGTTTAGACCTCTATATGTGCCTCATCTCTAGTTCAGCGCCATACTCAGGACCTGAATCCCCCAGGGTGACACTCTTGTTGGTCATTCACCTATGACACGGTACATTCAAACATTATTGTGCCCGGACTCTTCCACCTCCACCAGCATGTGCACATACTCGCATGTGTTGGCACTGTTTGTGTTTCCAAATCGTCACTCCATGTAAGGGATGAGCTGCCCCACGTTGGACCTCTGTGTGACCCCAAATGGCCTGCACATTCACTGCCCAATCTGACAGTGACACAACACTGAATGTACAGAGTGTCACATATGTGCTTTTCCTCTTGAGTCTCCATCAATGAGCCATTACAGAGATGTAGATTGCACACAACATGGCTTGTGATGAGGGTCTGCATTCGTGAGGTCATGTCCCTCAATGTGACATCAATGACACAGTGTGGCAGTTGCAGGGCAAGTGCTTTGTGGGCTGCACAGTGTTGGGCACAGTGAGTATTCCCAGTCACATATGTAGTGATGTCATGCATGTCTTGTTATTCCCAGAATATTGCATTAGATGTAGTCAGCATACACATTTAGCTCTCTGCTGGCGTCCTGCATGGCCAGGAGATGGGCATGTCCTGTGTCCACCCTCATACCTGCATGCATTAATGTGTGTTTCACACATGATGATGTTTGCAATTAGCAGATGTATTGTCGCCGCTGACATAATGGCAGAATTTGGGATGAGTCAGTGTCATGGTCCTGCACTGGGAAATGGTGGTTGGTTACACTGAATGTTGCCCCCTCTTGTCTCCCATGTCTACAGCTAAAAATAAACCAGCGCAAGGCCGTGTGGAGGGCCATTGCATCAAAGGTGCGTGCACTGGGTCCAACGGCGCTCCCACGGTCACAAGAGGTGGGATGACAACGCACGGCTAAGCAGGAACGTGGCAGAGATGACACTGGGGCTGATCCCTCGATCCGGCAGGTTGGCGCGGCGCAGCATGACACCACTAATGGCACGCATTGTAGCAGTGACGCAGCCTGACCTGGATGCACGTCTGAAGGTGCATCAGCAGCAAGCTGGTGGTGAGTATTCTGTGAGTGTGACTCTGATTGTTGTTTGCCAGCATGTGCTCCAGGCCTGGGCCAGTGCAGGGCTGTGATGTTGCTAGTGTGATGCAATGGTGTGTAAGTGGCCGCGGTGTGGGGTGCAGTTGTCATGCATTCCCCCTACATGTACCTTCCCATGTCATTGGTGTAATGGGCCTTGACTTCACATTTGTAGTTTTGGGCTTCTGGTACCATCTTCATTGGTGTTGTCACGGACATCACATGTCAGGGTCCAGCAGAGTGCATGATCTGAGTGTGCCATCATCAATGTGTGCATTGCCTGACGTCAGATTAGTGCTGGCTAAACATCTGACACCGATGTGCAACTGTAGTTGTGCCCCAAGATACGACATGGTGGATGGCATGTGCCCATGGACATTGTGTGTGGTTATGTTGGGGTCTGTGTCTGTGTTGGTGACTTCTGCTGGATCATGTTGTGACGTTGGCAACATGTTGTGAGTAGGATCTTTGAACCCTTCAGGGCCCTCGGTGTGCACAGAGGGATATGTGTGTGTTGTTAGACGTAGCTACCAACAGGCTAAATGGCTGTGTGTCCATCACATGGGTGGATTCTGTACAATTTTGCATCATTCCACGGTAATTTAGATGTTTGTATTGAGGTTGCACAATGTTACTGCCCATGGTGTTGTCCAACATGGATCATTGTCCATCATTAGTGATGCTTCACTTGCAGATATTTGTTGACTTGATGCAGATGTACTTATCCTCTCTCTCTCTCTCATGCAGCCAGCATCTCACATGGGAACGGAAGGACACGGGACGGACACCAGTGGTGAGGCATCAGGCACAGGTGATGCTCACCTGCATAGTGACACGGATGTCACCAGCGCATCAGAGGGGGACCGTAGTCATCTAGAGGAGTCCCTGCCAGAAACGCAGACCTCTACGTCATCTGACGATGGCGGTGATGCATCTACGGTTTTGTCCGAAGGAAACAGGGAGTCTGCCTCCTCGTCCACCACACAGCGTTCAGTGCCCACCCTCCCTGCTACTCCCACTTTTGCTGCCCGTGTTCGCACCACGAGGAAGGGAAGAGTGTCCTTCATCCCAGGCACCGCTGCCCCTGCCCCTGTCCCCCCTGCTGCCATCAATGCGGAGTCTGTGGACCTTTTGCGCCAGCTGTGTGTGGGTCAGACAGCTCTCCTCAATGCCTTCCTGGACCATGACAAAAAATTGGCACAGGTGGTGGCTTTCATGGAGGGCGTGCATTCCAACGTGGGTGGGCTACACCGGACTGTACAGTCTCTGGCCTCTGCAGTGACAGCAGCCATTCAACTTGCCCAATCCCATGGTCCAGCTCCAGTCCCTAGGCCCACAACCCTGACAGTGGACACATCTGATGATGGTGAGCACACACCCCAGACGTCAAGGGACAGATACGTCACGCGCAGCACACAGCAGCAGCAGCCCAAGCAGTCCAGGCCGCAGACACCATCCCCACATAAAGGTAAAGCCACACCAGAGCGCAGGGGCAAAAGCCCTTCAGGCCACACCCAGGGCAAGGATGGGAAAAAGCAGGCCTCTGGCTCACATGCCTCAGAGGCATCCCCAGCCAAGGGCTCACCTGTCCCAAAAGTGTCTTGCAGAGACAGGCACACAGTTTCCGGGCCCAGTAACAAACAGGTGCCTGCTAAGGGTACACGTAAGAAGGGCTCCAAGGCTAGTTCACCCACAACATCTATTCCCATCCAGAGCCCTGTGAAGCAGGGTAAGGAGGCCACTGTAGGGGGGACACCTGGTAAACAGGTGATGTAGGGGCAGAAGCAATCCAGGGGCAAGCGTCCCAAAGGATCAAGCACATCCCCAGAGGGGGGACCAGCATCTGCAGCGGATCCAGATTTTGTGACCAGTGTGCCTGTTGTATACACCCCACTTGGCCTTAATCCCAGGACAGGGAAGCCATATCAAATCCCCAAGAAGCGGAAGGGCACCCCTCAAACTTCACCCACACACACTGGTTCTCGTGCAGGCAGGAGTCCACCCCCACGTGCCACCACCCACCTGGACCTAGCAGCCCTGAGGCTTCAAAAAGCACTGCTGGCTCTACCACACCTGGACCTGGCAGCCCTCAGGCTTCCCAGAACACTGATGGCTCTACCCCAGCTGGGCCTTTCTCTCCCTGAGCCAGTACCCCAACTGGCCCCGACAGACAGCCACCTCCCAGTCATACTGCCAGCCAAGTCTGAGTGTTAGTCCCCCTCACACACATGTGTCTCCCACAGTGGTGCCATGGACTGCCCATTTTTGACACCCTGAGTGTGTTGCTGACCATGGCAGAGTACTGTACCACACATTTACAGTGCTGGATCTCATGTACCTCACCTGCACTGTGTCCTGGCCACTGGCTTTGCTGTTCACTGCTGTTTGCCCCTTGCCCGTGCAGGATCTCATGTACCTCACCTGCACTTTGGACTGGCCACTGGCCTTGCTGTTCACTGCTGTTTGCCCCTTGCCCGTGCAGGATCTCATGTACCTCACCTGCACTTTGGACTGGCCACTGGCATTGCTGTTCACTGCTGTTTGGCCCTTGCCTGTGCAGGATCTCATGTACCTCACCTGCACTGTGTCCTAGCCACTGGCCTTGTTGTTCACTGCTGTTTGCCCCTTGCCTGTGCAGGATCTCATGTACCTCACCTGCACTTTGGACTGGCCACTGGCCCTGCTGTTCACTGCTGTTTGCCCCTTGCCTGTGTAGGATCTCATGTACCTCACCTAAACTTTGAACCGGCCACTGGCCTTGCTCTTGTCTGACTTTTGCTGCATGACAGTGTGAAATGTAAATAAAAAGAATAAATTGACTCCTGTTGTCTGCCTTGTCAGTGTCCTTGCTAAATGAAAGGGTTACTGTGTGGGTATTGTTTACTGTGACACATGCTCTATTTTCCACTTCAACATTGCCAATGTCTTGTTTCCTCTGATCATGTTGTTTTAACTTTGGTGTCCCAGACTTCTGCATCTGTGTGTGTTGGCTTGGTAGTATGTGTGTTTGCTGTGGACTGATTGACTTCCTGGGTGTGTTGTTGTGTGTGTGATGTTTAGATTGTTGTTGTGTGTGTTCATGGTGTGTCACTCATCTCTGTTTGTTACTGGTATGTGTGTTGTGCACACACTGCTTGGTGTGCATGCAGCGCTGTGATTTGATGTTGCCTTGTCCTTGCCTGTTGTGCACCCCCTGATGTTTGGCTGTTGTAGCATGTTGATATGTTTGCCTGTGCATGTGTTGTGACTGATGTGGCTGTGTGCAGTGTTTGTGTTGTGTTGTGTCATGCAGTTGACAGTTGCTCTGTGTGGTGTTCTATTTTCCTGTCAGTGTGTGTGTGTTGTTGTTGTGTTTGATTCAGGTGTGTTGCCATTGTGGTGTGCCTTACTTGTGTGTCTGTCACATGGACTGAGGTCTATTGTGGTTGCCGTGCTTGTTTTATGTGCGTCCTTGGTGTTTTCTCCTCTCACATTTGATGTGTCTATGGTCATGGTTGTGCATGGTTTGAGTGGATGGGTGTTGTGGTATGTCTGTCTATGTGTCATTGTAGGCCCATTTCTGCTTTTTGTTCTCCATTATTGTTTTTAGTGGATGCACTTCTTATATGTGTTGTGGTATGTTGTCTGTGCGTTTTTCATGACTGATGTGGTTGTGTACTCCTGTTGTGTCTGTGCTCCCATAGAATTTGCACTGTTTAGCTGCACAGGTCTTGTCTGTTGTTGTAGTAGTTCTGTGTGTGTGTTTTGATTGTGTTCAGTGTTTGACTGTTGTTTTTGTGCGTACAGTGGTACTGCCATACCTGTGTGTGTGTGTGTGATGTTTGTGGATACCACCCAGGGGTGTGTTTGATTGTCAGTGTCTTGACTGGATGTTATTGGCAAGCTTCTGTGTGTTTGTCACTGGTGTTGTGTGCTGCAGGTGTGATGGGTGTGGGGGTTGTGTGAAGGTTCATACTTATGTTTGTCATGGAGTGTTGCAATGGGCCCTGTGTGTTGTGCTGCTGACATACTCCAGTGATATATTTTGATTCAGATGTGTGGCTGATCAGGGTTGGACTTCATACCCTTCCTTTCATCCCTGTGCCTATTCATGGGTTGCCTTGCTGTCTCCCTGAGTTGTTGCAGTGTGGTGACTGTGGTCTGACTTCACTCACTGTGACTGCCATGTGTGGATTTGTTGACTGGGGTGGATGTAATGTGTTCCTTCCCTTGCATGTGATATACACATTCTTGGTGTTCAGCTCCTTGCCATTCCATTTGTGTGCACCTCACTTTGGGTTTCCTATTTGTTGTCCTCCATTACTGTTGGCATGTGGTCTGTGTTTGTTGCTGTGTGTCAGTGTGGGGTATGTCTGTGTGACTTGACAGGCTGTGTGTCCATTGGAGTGTTTGTTCATTATCTGTGTGTGTTTAATTAGTGCTTGGACTCAGTTTACTTGCCACGAGTGTGGTGTTGTTGTGGTGTGTGTGTTCACCTGGCCCAGTGCTTGTACGATGTGTGTTGCTCTGCAGCCACACCTGATGAGGCTATCTCCCTAGTTGTTTGTTGTGTGGTGCAGTGTGTGTGTTCACCTGGCTGCTTTTTGGGCATGTGGGGGCACAGGGAGATCACATGGCATGTCCCTTCATGGTGTGGGTGGGCCTAGTGTGTGGAGTGGGGAGGTGTTGCCCTGTGTACTTTGGGCACTGCCCCTGCCTTGCGCTGGCCCAGGCTACTGCATTGTGTGCATTTTTACTCGCGGATTCACCGCTGCGGTCACGTGAACTGGGCATTATTTCAGGATCGCGGACATGGTGGCTGGGTGTGGAGGGCTGGACTAGTGGCAGGTGGGACATGTGTGGCTACACCTGTGGTTGTGTTCCTGTCCCCACAAGGGTGTCTGGTGGGGCCAGGCACCTTACATCAGACATGGATTTGTGGGTTGTGTTTGTTAGCGGAGTTGTGTGATGGTGTACCTGCGTCGGCGTCCGCGACGGTCCATGGCTTGCTGTAGGTGGATCATGTACAGCGCTGGGAAGACGTGTAGTGCCGGGTTAATGGCGTTCGGCTCCGGTTATCGATTTCGCACTCCGCTGTGGTGCTTCCGTATGCTCAGAATGGCCGGTTTCTCCGCTGCGATGGGCCTGGCTGTTTTGCGCATCCTAATTTGTACGGCGGGAGGGACGTCATTGCGTATGGCGGTGGCTCTGGATTGGTTGTCTCCGCCGCGGGCGGACAATGGGCTGTGTTTGGCCATTGTAATATGGCGGACGGGGGCACTGCTGCTCACGGGCGGAAAACAGCGTTTTATCCCACCGCCAGCATCGCGAAGGTGCATCCGCCAGTCATCGTAATGGACCCCTAAGTAAACAAACTAAAACTATGTACAAATACCTGCAAAATAAGACTAGATTATATACAAACAACCAAGGTCTAGAATACCTAACATGATTGCTAAATCAATACTTTAAACTAAACAAAATACTAAACATCGTAAAAATCTTACAACTATAACACATATAAACAACAGATTTCTGCATTTTTTTAAAATTAATAAATATAATTATGTCATAAAATTTACAATAGAGCACAAAATTATATGACATAATATAATTATTTTAAAAAAAAAGAACCAATAAAAAAAGATACATTTCCCACCCATAGTAATTAAAAAAAATACTTACAGTTATGTCGCAGTAGAATATCCTCGAAAATGATAAAATCCAGAGCAAACAAATTAAATCCGAATTCATTGGATAACAAAGCCCCCAAAAAAATGCCAAAATACAACTGTAAAAAAAAAGTCCAATGCCGCAAACCTCTTAATGACAAAACCCTCAAAAACCCGAAAATAGTTTAGAAAAAAACGCTCCAAAAAAACGTGAAAAAAAGGAAATGTAAAGTAACTTGTTATCAAACAAGAAAAAACATTTTCCTTTATTTAAAAAAAAAAAATGCGTTGGCACCTCCATCTGTTCACCAAAGAGAAAACATGTAAATAAAAAAGAAAACAACACCCGCCCACAACGCAAATACAAACCCACAAGCATTAATATCAACATTAAATACACAATGATACATTTAATAAACACATAACTAACACTACATAACATTCTAATTATATCCAACACTACGTCAAACACATAAAACACTAAGGGGCCGATTCCGATCTCGGCCGGTAGGGCTCCGAATCGGATTCGGCTTAACCGGATCCGATTCGGAGCCCTATTTCCCGACCGATATTATTTACATCGATATTTTTGCCATTGATATTTCTATATAACAATAAAATCAATGGGGGCCATTACGATGGCAGTCAAACTTTCGTCCGACCACCATCGTTGCGGGGATCGGGACCGGCCGCCATGCATGCGGCGGTCCCGCACTACAAATTAGGATGCGACCGCCACCGTGTCGGTCGCATCTTGCAATTTAACATTGCGGCGGGCGCTGCTGACTGCAGCACCCGCCGCAATATTAAAAATGCATGTGCTGCATTTCACAGCACTACGTGGCAGGCACCACACAGTCTGTCAATGACCTAAAGCACACCCTTATTTTTTTAATTAGAAGTTTTATCTCCTTCTAATCAATTTTGGCGTGCAGCACTCGTGATGTGCTCCGTTCCTTGTGCACGTATTATAAAACTTCAAACATGGTAGCGCGCGGTTTGCGAGTCACCGACGAGTTGCACAGCCTGATACACAACTGGTATTCCAATTAATACACATAATCGATAGTATTTCCATGTTCAATCCTTTTTTATTCCAAAGAGTTTAACCATACTTGTCCATCACGTCAAAGGTGCACGATTCAAATGCCTTATGCGTTTTGCTTGCTCCAGAATTGCCCATCCGGGCCTATTCATAGGCATTTAACAGAACCTTGACTCCTCAACCTCATTGAAACTAATGTAACTCCCGATGTTTTTCCACATTTTAAACTGAATAAACGAGTAGAAACATATACTAATTGAAAAATATAATAATAATAATAAAATATTCAATTGGTATATGTTTCTACTCGTTTATTCAGTTTAAAATGTGGAAAAACATCGGGAATTTTGAACATTCACTGTATTTGGGTGATTAATTTATTTGCTTATATGAATAACACAGGTTTCAGTAGTTTCACAGAAGGGGGATGATCAAATGTATTGTATCATGACCATTAGAAACCGGGTTACATTAGTTTTGGGTATGTGTACGAAAGGTCGTTTTAAAAAAAAAAAATGTCTTTTATTATTACTGTTGAACATCATATAAGTGTGGCTGGCATGTATTTTTGTATGTCACAGATACCCCTGACGAAGGTCGTCACAGACCGAAATGCATTGGGTGAAATGTCATTGGGATGAGGTTGAGGAGTCAAGGTTCTGTTAAATGCCTATGAATAGGCCGGATGGGCAATTCTGGAGCAAGCAAAACGCATAAGGCATTTGAATCTTGCACCTTTGACGTGATGGACAAGTATAGTTAAACTCTTTGGAATAAAAAAGGATTGAACATGGAAATACTATGGATTATGTGTATTAATTGGAATTGGAATACCAATAGTCGTTACTAGATGTCCTTCACGAGTCAAATGCAAAAGCATTGAAACCCTTTCATGAAGCTGCAGTTCAGCTCTTTGTAGAATTTATAGTATTAGCTCTCAGCTCAGGGTTTCAATGTTTTTGCATTTGACTCGTGAGGGACACCTAGTAACGACTAGTGGAACTGCAGCTTCATGAAAGGGTTTCAATGCTTTTGCATTTGACTCGTGAGGGACATCTAGTAACGACTAGTGGAACTGTAGCTTGATGTAATAATTTCAATGCTTTTGCATTTGACTCGTGAGGGACACCTAGTAACGACGAGTTGAACTGCAGCTCTTTGTAGAATTATTTTGATATTGGATACTATAATATTCACTGCCCACTGCTAATCTCATCCCATAATGCTTTGCAGAGCCTTTGGTTGGGATTGTATTTTTGCCCATAACTGTGCTTGGGGTGGTCCTAACCGGATGGGACCACCACTGAATCGTTCAGCATGATGTGCTCTTTGTGTTCAAGGCATCTGCTTGGTCCTCCCCCTAGGTTAGGCGGGATCCCAAAATCATCAACTCTCTCATTGGCTGATATTTTTGGTTATATGCTTTTTAAGCATGTAAAATTGCTTTGTCAAAGTATTTGTGGGTACAGTTTAGTAGCTTATTCCACTACGTGGAGGGACTGAGTTTAATTCCGTGTTTTTAATGGAATGCGTAGTTAACAATTCTCCACTAGCGAAGCGGAGTTCATTGCCCACCCCTATTGGACCACGACAAGACTACTGAACTTTAAAGACGGGGACACTGCATTGCGGATGGCACGAGAACGACTGGCAGGGCTCTTCCATCTCTTTGTATCCCGACTTCACGGTTATGGTTCAGGAGGCCCGTCGAAAGATTGCTACAATAAAAACAACGCTACGCAAGGCCGGCCTCAGATATGGTATGTATGCTGTATCCTGCGCGGCTGAAGGTTGACGTTGATGGCAGGTCCAAAATCCTTGAAACTCCAGCTGAGGCCCAAGAATTTCTCAGAATCCGATCCAACGCTGGCCCACCGAGAAGATCGCCCACGCCAGCGAGATCGCCCCTGATGACGAACTCTGGCTCCAGTATGGAACTGTTTTCAGCTGGCTGAAGGTCCTTGCCGCGGTGTAACGTTGATAAGTATTATGTGATTTGTTTCATTGTTTTTTTTCAGATGTGCTTTATTTACATGAGGATTCCAAGTGTGGACTCTAGGCTCTGGCCCTATTGTACTCTAGTTTTAATATAGGTATCAAGGTCTCCGGGGACAAGGCGAGGTGTTGCCTCTCCCCCAGTGCGGTTGCACATCTGTGTTATGTCTCCATTTGGTAACTATGATGTTTACTTGACACTATTGTGGGGTTGTGGGTTCTCCCCTAATGTTCTATGGAGGGGATGGGTGGGTGGGTGGAGGGGATGGGTGGGTGGGTGGGTGGAGGGCGCGGTTATTTCTGATCATATCGGTTTATTTGTTCCTGATGCAGTTACCTTATCATGATGTTCCGCATGCTTGTGTTGACACTTTCATATACTTTACAGAGATGACCTTTTATGATGATGGCGGGTAGGCTTTCCACCATCTCTGACATCAGTTTTATTACATGGAATGTGAGGGTTTTGAATAAAGCCAGGAAGGGGAAACATGTTTTGAATTATTTGCAGCGCCATAAGGCAGATGTGTTTTTTTTTACAGGAGACGCATTTGTCCCCCTCCTCCCCTACCACGTTTGCCTCCAGTTGGGGGGCCCACCGTTACTTTGCAAACTACAGCATGTACTCCAGGGGAACTGCCATACTCATACACAAACGCCTACCCTTCCAACTACATGCAGTAAACGCTGATAGGGCGGGTCGCTTCACACTGGTGACTGGAAGGCTTATGGGATACAATATAGCTTTCATGTGTGTTTATGCGCCTAATGTAGATGACCCTGATTTCTTTCACTTACTGCATGCCCTGCTGATCCCCGTGGGTGCTGACTATGTCTGCTTGGGGGGAGATTTTAACCTACTTTTGCAACCTGCCCTAGCTAGTACAGCGGCTTCCCCCGCCACGAAACCCCGTGCCAATAAAGTACTTCGGGACATCTGTGATTCTATTGGTTTGGTGGACATATGGCGCATGCGTTGCCCCAAAGACTCTGCCTATACTCACTATTCAGCCCCCCACGACACTTGGACACGCCTGGATTTTTGGCTGGTCTCCCGCACCATGGCTTCTTGGTTTCGTAGTATGACACACACACCCAGAACTTACTCCGACCACTCACCGGTCAGTATGCATATCCAAATTTCCAGAGGGTGTGGAACGACAGTGGAGGTTCCCAGCACAGGCATTAAATGACGCAGTATTCTCTGCCGAAATTCGTGAGTCCATTGTGACTTATTTTGACCTCAATGTGGGCTCTGTTAGCACGTGAGCTACCGTGTGGGAGGAATTTAAGGCATATATAAGGGGGGAATGTATTGCTAAACATTCCGGAATATTGAAATCATTAAGGGGTACACTGGCTCGCTTGGAGGATAGTCTGAAGGCATTAGACGCAGATTTACTCGAGCACTCGGACCCTGCTAAACAGGCTAATCGCTTGTTGTTGATGGCAGAATTCAGGGAGGCGGCTGAGAGTGAGACGAATTTTCTGGGAAAATACGCCACTGCCAGACGGTACGGTGAGGGAGACAGGACGGGACGCACACTGGCGCAGTTGTTGTGGCCCTGTGTGGGAAAGAGTTATATTGCCATTTTAGGATGATTCCCGTTCATACCCTCGACCTAGATCCTCCATCTTGTTGACCTTTGTCCGTTCCTTTTTTCCTGCTGGACTCCATCTTGGCGACCTTCGAACATTTCTCTTTTTTTGCTGGACTGCTTTAACTCTAATTCCCCTTTAGGTACCCTACACCACTCTCTCCTATTCAGGCTCCGAGTCATGGGTTGTTGAGATTGCTGGTCCTAATACCGGTTTGTTTCTCTTCCACTTACCTGTCCTAATCTGCTTTCCTTACCCCTTTTTACTTTTCCCCCCTTACCTTGTTTGCCCCTTATGATGTTTTGTTCTCTGTTACACCTCACTCTAGTAATGCATACTACTGTGTTATTTTTGTTTTTATTATTGCGTCCTTATTTGCTAGTAATCACTTGTCTTTACGATGTAACCATTGTGTAACTAATTGTTTAATTTGTAACTTGCAACTCGCTGTTCCTTTATGTAAAGCGCTCTGATACCTCCGGGTCTAGCCAGCGCTATATAAAGCTCGTCAAATAAAAACAAAAATAAATTGCATCCATTCGCTCTGAGGACAGACGGATTCACACAGACACAGCGGAGATTAGAGAGGAACTTTGTCAATACTACACAACTTTATACACAACGCGCGCGCGACCGGACAATGACGATTGCAGGGCCTATTTAGATGAGCACGCCATGGTGTGGCTCGAGGATTATATGCAGAAGTTCCTGGCGGAGCCATTTTCTAAGGAGGAAATTGTTAGCGCTATAGACACCTTAAATGGCACTACAGCGCCCGGGCTAGATGGCTTTACAGGCGTTTTTTATAAACATTATAATGATATACTTGCTCCTTACCTTCTCGAGGTTTATGATGAAGCCTTGGCAAACAAATCATTGCCTCCAACACTTCGCGAAGCAGTAATTGTTTTGCTTCCCAAACCCGGCAAAGATTTATTGAGCTGCAGCTCCTATAGGCCACTATCACTTTTGAATTTGGACTATAAGATCCTTGCCAAAATGATTGCGTTGAGGCTCGCGTTGCTCTTGGATCGCATAATATCTCCAGAACAGTCAGGCTTTGTCCCCCACAGGTCCACTGCGCTGAACTTGCGTACCTTGTTTGCAGTGCTCCACAGAATAGATCCAGAGGTTCCGGCTGCAACGGTCCTGTTGGACGCCGAAAAGGTATTCGATTCACTGGAATGGCCTTTTATATGGGCTGTGATGAGAAAGTTGGGCATTCCCAGGGGTTTTATAGACCTCACAGCATTGCTTTATACTTCTCCCTTCACCAGAATCCGCTTGAATGGTACGTTATCCGCTCCATTTAGTCTTACATGTGGTACCAGGCAGGGCTGCCCGCTATCCCTACTTTTTATATTGGCGTTGGACCCCTTGGTCTCCCATTTTCAGGAGAAACACCTCCATAGAGGTATTCAGTTTAATACAGGTCCCCTCCTGGTCTCGCTCTATGCGGACGACATAGTTTTGCATGTCCGTTGTCCGCAAACCAATTTGGATCCACTGATTAGGGAGATTCTCCATTTTGGTAGATACTCGGGCTTGGGTATTAACTGGAGCAAGTCTGAATTGTTCCCTCTGACTATGGGCACCATTGAATGGGAATGGGAATTCCCGCTGACATGGTGTCATGACTCGGTCAGGTACCTGGGTATACAGATACATAGAGAAGCGGAACAGATGCTGCAATTAAATTATGGCACAGCCATGCACAACCTTGAAGAACAGATAGACCGCTGCCTACGCCTCCCACTTTCTATGGCTGGCAGAATTGCACTCATGAAGATGATTGTTCTCCCAAAGTTTTTGTACATGTTTAATAATATTCCCACCCCGCTCCCAGGCAGCTTTTTTAAAACCCTCTGGTCCCACCTTCTCCGGCTAGCCTGGGGGGGTAGACGGCCTAGGATATGTTGGGACATTATTACTTTGCCGTATGAAAGGGGGGGTCTGGGGGCTCCGGATTTCAGACTATATTATCTGGTGGCACAAGCCAGTTTTGCTCAGTCATGGTACCATCCAGATGCTCGCATCCCCTACGGGAGACCCGAGTCTGACTTGGTACTCCCGATTCGGCTCTCCGCCATTCTGCCCCAGGGCTTTTCTCGAGACCCTAGAGACATTCAGACTGTCTCCACTACCAGTAGGGCATGGCACAAGCTCTCGCAGCTCTCGGGGCTTGGTTCCCTGTACTCCTCTGACATTCCACTTGCACACAACCCATGGCTTCCTATCATGAAAGAGAAATTGGTTATGCGAGTGCTTAAATCCCATTCCATGATAAGGTTCGGCGATTTATTCCCGGGTGGGCATGTATTTGAAAATGTGGCTAGAGATAGGGTGACTAGTTTGACCTTTATGGACCAGTTCATTTTTACTAGGGTGCGTAGGGCTCTGCGCGCTAAAATTCAAGAATACCCCCTTGAACCGCAGTCCTTTGGACCTCTATCCCTGGTAATAGCTAACCCTGATGGGAAGCAATTGATATCTAAATTATACAAGACTAGCATGTCTCTCATCCCGTGCCATGACACCAAGATTCGAGCGGCCTGGGAATTGGACTTAGGTCACCCCATCCTGGATGACCAATGGGCCTTTTGCTGTGTGCAGACTAGGCGGATCTCCCTCAACAGCAGGAATAAATTGATACATTTTAAATACCTATGAGAGCATATATGACCCCTGCCAAGCTTCACGTCATTGACCCTTCACGGCCTCATACTTGCAGGAAATGCAACAGCCCCTACGCTGACTTCCCCCACTTGACGTGGACTTGCCCTAAGATTGCAGAGTTCTGGATCGATGTTTTTGGTCAACTAACGCAAATGACGCTGCTGGACATATCCCCTTCCCCAGAGGTTGCGCTATTGGGATAAGTCTATAACATGCCCAAGAAATTGCGGAAATTCATTGATCTTGCACTGCTCCTGGGTAAACGGGAGATTGCGCTTAGTTGGGGCAGTAAATTACTCCCCACAACAAGTGCGTGGCTTGCCAGTCTCACATTTTGCAACACAAACTGCGACATATATGCTACATTACTCCCACCCAGGTCCTGACCAAAAGATATTTGGAGCCCACTCAAGATGTATTTACAGAATTTAGATCATGGCGCCACATCTCAAACCCCCGACGGCATAGACCCGACGGGCGTGGGTTCAATTGACTGGATGGACCTTTGTGCTGCTTTCATAACATCATGTACATTCGGTAGTGGTAATTGTGCTCAAATTGTAAAATTGGCGTTAGAGCCAAGACAATAATGTTGTGGTCATGCAATGCACTTTTATGTTTTCAGCCATTTTACTTCTACATTACGACTTTATACGATGGCATCAAATGCATGGAACTGTTAATATGTTGCTGCGGGAACAACTGTTGGGACACCGATGACTGTATATGTATATGTTGGAATAATGCTAAATAAAGTTTTTGTTTTTTTAAAGTACGCTTCCGACAGCCGTTTCGTCTCGCTGAGACCGACGCGAAGGGGCTGTCCAAATCGTGCATCGCACTCGCTCGGTCGGAAATCGGCCCCATTGCGCGACACGAGTCGTCTACAAACAAGATGTACGGAACTGTTCGGGGCTGGAAACGATTCGGTCAGCGCGTACGCGATCTTCACATCGTACTTGGTTGTTCGGACCTGTGTGCGATTCGGTAGTAAACAAGGGCTACGAATCGGATCCGGTAAAGCCAAATCCAATTCGGAGGCCTTCCGAGCGAGATCGGAATCGGGCCCTAAATGTTAAAGCGACCCCTCCCTCCTCAAACAGAAAACATCAAGCCACACTCAAGAAAGAACGAAGGAAAAAAAAGACACTTTCGTTTAGCCCAAGTACTGGCTATCTGGCATCAAAAGATAGACAAAACATAACCATTGTCTTGCATGCAGTAGGGCAAAAATAGTACAGTTAAGCCTAGTCCTTCAGCAAAATGTTCAGGCGGTGGCCCAGCACACCCTCCTCTGGTCTCTGACGGGCATGGACGGGCCCGCCCTTGGCCCAGCTGCAGCCCGGGCACAGTTCACGCAGCAGCAATGCAGAGTTCGTAAGTAGTGCTGTTATTGGCCTCTGATGGTAGTGAGAAGGGTGTTATGGGACTTGCAGTTCCCTGCAGCTGCTACAGGAGCAGTTCCCCCCCTGGTGTTCAGCTGGGTCCCGCAAGTTACACAGTGGAAGCCACAAACCTGCAAGAGTCTGGTCCCAACAGCAGCAGCAAGTAACTGGGATCGCGGCAATGCAGAGTAGTGTATTTGAATCTGATTTCAAATTTGTAAAGTTGGCCACCAATTATTGGTCCTCATTGGATGGTTGACAGCGGGACACCCTGATTGCTCTCATCCCTCCCTACGACTGTAAAAGATTCATCGGAGGAGCGATGCCTCTGAGGTAAAAAGGAAATGTGGGCATAGTATGCAAAAATTTGTGCTTCCACTGCAACATCACTAAGTGGAGTATTCTGTTCCACTAATGATGATTTTCCAGGCATTTATTCTCGATTACAGAAGTCCCCGCAAAATGGGTAACTTTGAAGGCATTCCCAATTTGAAGAAGTTGAATTTGCATTCGTATAATGTTACTTGCTTCTCTTACGCTCATACTTCCTTTTCCATGCAGGTCATACCACGTTTAACCGTATTTAAGTTGCAGTTTTTTATTAATGTTTCCCCACAAATTGGAAGAGAATCAGCCTAGCAGACATGCTGGAGACACTAGATACGAGCAAGATCAAAAGATGAAAGGGTTATGGGAAAACTTTGGTTCTCTGGATAACATTTCAGTATATTCCAGTTTTATATCAAAACTAGTTTCTCGTGTCATCATTATTTGTAGCAACCTAGCCGAACTGCCTGGGGCTGTTCTCCGACCATAGCAAAACCAAAGGGGATGATGGACGGAGTGTTGAACATTGCAAGCACTCACCCCCAGTCAACTGATCTGGGTTTAATCCATCATCATTCTTTAGCTCACTCCGCCACCCCAGTTCAGACATGGCCATATGCAAATCAGTCTGACCCTGTGCCTCATGGGAACAGTCCAGCCCGAACTGCCAAGCCATGTCTTCCCTGGACCGGAAACAAGCATCCTGGGACCGGTTTCTGGCTTACAGCCGTCATCAGCCAGGCTATCTTGAATCCAGTGGCAAAGTGAGCAAGGGACCCACGTCTGGGCATACCCTGCCAACTTAGGGCGAACATAGCAAAACCAAAGGGGATGATGGACGGAGTGTTGAACATTGCAAGCTGTTCTCCGACCCCCTGCCGAGAGCCAGTGTCCCAGTATCTCAAAGGGTGTTTAATATGTAGTTTAGACCAGCGTTTTAGGAGTGCAAAGCTTTTAGAACCTTTCCACCACTGAGAGTAGAATCTTCAATATTGAACATGGTGAAACTGTGACTTTTTCTTACAACCTATAGTGCAGTCCACCAGTACCTACTTGAAGGATACCAAAGACCTTCTGGGACTTATCAATACCCTGGCTTACAATCCTGAGACCTCATTTCTAGTCAGTCTTGACGTTGAAAGTCTGTACACCAGCCTGCCACAAGACGACAGTCGACACACTAACCGTATTAGAATTGGCATTGGACAACACCACTTGGAATTACCATACACCTAAAAAAATCATACTGGAATGTGCAACGTTGGCACTCAAAGACAACTATTTTGAGTTTGAAGGAGAAATTTACCTACAAAAGTATGGAACTTCCACGGGAAGCTATTTTGCCCCAAGTGTGGCGGGACTCTATGTTTACAACTTCGAGATGAACTACCTGTTTAACCATAACATGCCACAAGTCCCCCAGATCAAATTTTATAAGCGTTACATAGACGATATCCTTCTGATCTGGGAAGGGGACAATCAGTCCCTAAAAGCTTTCTGCCAATGGATAAACGGCTGTGACCCGAATCTCAAGTTCACACATAACATTCACAGGCATAACATGATTTTCCTGGACCTGGAGATCCAAGCAACAGAGGGTAGACTGAAGAGCAAAACACACTTTAAGCCTACAGCCCGTAACTCTTTATTACATATCACAACAGTTTTCACCCTAAAAGTCTACGTGAAAACCTCCCATTCGGGCAATTTCTCCGGCTGCGCAGAAATTGCAACGAAGTCCAAGACTTCAAGGACCAGGCCAATGCCCTGAGCACAAAATTACAGCATCGTGGTTACCCCAAAAGGATAACAGAGAAGGCAAGGAAACGCGCACGTAACCAGAACCGGGAAGGGCTGTTAGAAACGATACAACGCACATCCACGCCCATTCCCCTCACGTGCGTTGTCACCTTCAACTCTGTTTCTAATAAAGTTTCCTACATTATCAAGAAAAACTGGAAGATACTGCACACTGGCAAACTCAAGTGGGAAAACCTTTACTCTCATACAGGAGGGCCAGATCCATTAAAGATACCCTGGTATCCACGCGCCCCGCCCAACCCTCCAAACCAACTAACACAGTTCTCAATGCTTGGGGCCTCCCCAACATTGTTGGTCATTTCCCATGCGGGAATTGTAGTGTCTGTCACATCACGGAAACCACGAAAAGCCTACAATTGGAACCAGGCAAGACATGGCATATCAGACAGCAAACAAACTGTAATACTGCACATGCCATTTATCGCATTGTCTGCCCCTGCGGCCTCACATACATCGGCATGACTAGCCACAAAATAAAAACCTGCATATGCGAGCATCGCAGTACCATCCGATGCAAGAAAAACACTACGCGGATGACCAACCACTTCTTAGAGGCAGGCCACACCACCAACGACATGCGGTGGGTCGTGATAGAAACACTAGACCCGAAGATTCCTAATATACAGAGCTGCCTCTTGGAGAAGGAACAACCCTGGATCTACCGCCTGTCCAGTCATCTGATGGGCCTAAATGACAATATCCCATGGAATTCCCTGAGCAAACGATCCTATCTTTATACTTCATTTAGTATAGTGGCTTTTACAGCTACCTATAGCCTCATTGTATGCAAACAACTTGCCATCACGATGTCTCAGCATTTCTGAGAATAGTCACAAGTATTCCCTACTCTATTTCGTTTTGTTTATGGTTGGTTTTCTGCTCCATTTTCCCGGTTCTATTTAACTCAGTACTCGAGCTCTAACTAGCATGCGGGCATTTTTCCTGCTAGCTCCCCTCTTTGCCTACATACTCAAAGGAGCAAGTACATTTCTGTTTAATACCCCATTGGGCACTCCGCCATCTCCAACATGGCACCTACATTAACGCTGCTTTGTTATGCCCCCAACTCCCGGCATTTCTTCTTCTTCAATATGGCGCCCACGCATGCGCTGCTTGCTGTAATACGGGTCTAGTCTTTCTTGACCACGGGCATCACGCATTCCTACGCTGACGCCCTCACATCACAGACCGTGACCATTGATTTATTCCTCCTGCAAACAGGGACATCCCAGCAGCCAGGACCACGGGAGACCGAACTAGGTCTCAGCGGGTTTTCCGTCTTGACGAAGTAAGGTTTAGACTCCTTTTGGTGACAAAGGGTTCATTTTCCTTCCCCTTTTTTTGCTGCCTTTCTCTGTCTTTCTTACGCAGCCCATTGCTATGTCTTGCAAGTTGCTAATGGCGTCTCTTGCTCTTTTCCCACCCTCAGACTGTGACTACAGATGGAACCCCTCCCGGGCCCTGAATCTCTGCCTTACACCTTTATTTAGTGTAACTATGTCCTTTTTCACAATATTACTCTGCACGCAATCTATTTTAACTGTATTCTATAGTGGCCGCATCTGTTCCCGCCACACGCCGGTACTTGCGGCCACACATTTGCCGATCACCTGGCACACCTGTATCTCTTGATTCCATGTTCCTAGGGTACTCACAGGGTCATTCCAAGCCCTTGTTTAATAGTACCTCGTCAGCATGCCGCACGTCGGTCTATTATGATATTGCATTATAGACACACCTCTTTGGACTATCAGCATGCTGCGTTATAGTCACAGCCGTATACCTGCCATGAGACATATGTGCACCAAGTGTCGAAATAGCATGCATTTCCACCCGGCTATGACAACATATCGACTCACTGTTGTGCCTACTTACCCGAGACTCGTATAGAGGCACTAATGAACACGCAAAAGATTGCATTTTATGTTGCATTTTTCCATTATGTGTCTTGTCTTTTTATTTCCTTACAGGTTTTCAAAGTGGGTCCGTAAGTATACCGACACCACCTAACACCACAACACACCTTAGTGCGTGTGTTGGATATTCACTTTCACGTGGCGCAATTTTTGCCACTAACACACTTTTTACCCGGTCCTGACGAAAGCCCACTCATCTTTTTCTTTGGGATGAAACATGTAGACCATTTTCTGACAACTAAGAGTAAAGCTCTCCATTAGTTGCGCTTTTTGATTTTAACTTTATCCTGGGCCGCCACCAATAAACACATTAGGTAAGGATTCCCAGAGATATTTTTAATTTGCACTACACCACTTCACACAAGTACACCACACCAGCTCTGCTGTAATCAGACATTGTAGCACAACCGGGGGGCATTCGGCCGCCCGGTTGGGACCCCAATGATGAAGCATGACACCAACCAGGTTGGTGTGTGAGGGGTCTTTTAAGAAAACCTAATGGTTCCTTGGCACTGTTTATTACGACAGTGAGTCTTGACAACTCTCTTCTCAGTGGTTTTGTCCACAATGTTTTGCTTATACCTGAACTGGGGATAGGGACGTACCCCGCAATTTCCTCGCTCTCTCCTTGGTTTATATTGAAACTGAAAGATAAACATTGGCATGTAAGCTGCTTCTCTATCGTAACCATAATTTGCCCTCTGCTGCTCCATTGTCTTCGACACAGAGATTCAAATATTTCAGTGTTATAACTAGTGTTGTAGATCAGGCCTAGCCAATCACTGTCTAGCCAGGTGACTCGTAGCTGCACCTGAGAAAAGCCTCATTACAGTATCACTCCATGTATTGCTACATCTTCTTTCATTAGCAGATGTCTGTGGAGACCACGGAGTTCATCTAAGTCACAACATTTGTAGGCACTAAGAGACATCCTGCTGGAGATGACAGCTTGAGAATCATTCACTTTCCTGTGCAGAAGGCTAAATATACCTGAAAATAGTTCTACTCTCTGCTTCTACAAGTTCCTGAAAGTTATGAGTCCCTGAAAACATTCCTTTCCATGTGTTTGTTTTATATATTTAAAATATTTCCAGTCTGTGAAAATTGTGTAATCCATGACTGTTTTCACTGTTATGAAATAGTGGCCTCATTTTGCCATCTGATTTACAATTTTTCTTTTTTTAAATATGTTTTAGTTGATTAACTCATAATGTGGTCAATTACAAGGTATACACATAATAGAAAATAAAAACAAATATTTTTAAATGTGTTTTATCATTTCGATATATATAACACACAAAAATACCAATGAAGCCATGTGCACAGTCATGCAATGTGATTAAATATCTGACAAATGCAAGTGGAAAAAGTAAAAAGTAAAAATAAATGTCCAGACGGCATCTTATTCAGAGGGTTTTGTTACCCATCAGAGCACATACCTATTTGTTTTAAATATGGAACTTGGCTGCAAATAGTGTTCTGCACCTCAAAAATGTCCACTCACATTCACTTAAATGGAACGATTAAACAAATATGTATACCAACATTTTGCTATTTTAAAATTAAAGTGCTATTATGTGAGTGAGAAGACAAAAAATCTGAGGACACAGATGCAGATAGTAGATGCTGAGCTTAAGTAGAGATCTCACTCATTAACTAGTCTTAGCCTTTTAAATATGTCATTCCGTAATTGACTGAAAACTCTTACTTTCCACACGTGTTCAGCCGGGGATTTCTTACCTATAGTAATACTTCAGTGCTTATTTATTTCTTTGTGCTCAATAGGAAAAAGTGTAAATTCAAGATCGCCAATTCCAGCCAAATTGCATTCTGGAGTGTTTCAGATTTGTCTTGAATACAGAATGTTAGCGCTCTAGTTGTTCATTAGAACACTCTGGTGAAGCTGCAGTAGAAAACTGGGGAATCAACTGACAGACTACTGCTGCTGTTAGAAGTACATGTTCTCCTCCTTATGCCAGACACGTTTCTTGAAATGGAAGAGGAAGATAATTAAGAATCTATATAATTGTGTCCTCATATTAAATTCCTGAACACAAACAAACATTTTTATGTCAAAATGACACCCCTCATCTTGTTCAGGTCTGGCAATGTTCTCCGTAGAAAAGGATTACATTTCTGCACCTCCTTTTCAAGGAACATGATGTTCAGGTGTGCCTCACACTTGTCATGAATATAAAATGTTAGTATGTTAGTTTTTCACTAGAATTCCTTGGTGAAGCTGCAATAGAACACTTGGCTATCAGATGCAGACTGCTGCTGCTGTTGTTTGTACATATTGTACTCAGCATGTCACACTTGTTCTTTACACATGCCTGAGGAAGATATCTGTGAATTTATAAAAATGTGTCCCCATTTTAGCTTCTGGTGCAGTCTCAATAACTTTCAATGAGAAATTCATGATAGAACGCATTTTTTTTAACTAGCTTGATCAAATCACAGCAGAGGATTGACAGTTTTCACAGAGTACGTTCCTTTAGAATTCATCACAATTTCTAATAATAACTACAACAAATAATATATATATTGGGTCTAGAATTGTTTGTTACCCTCTGTGTATGCTCCTTTTCATGCACCGCAAACTCAGAAATTGACTTGAATGCATGAAAAAACAAGTATGTTTCTTGTAAGAAACTAAACTGTCCCCTGATTATTTGTGACTTTCACCCTAACATTTAGGGGCTGATTTAAAATAACAATATTATCCAAGGACTAAGGCACTGCCAGAAGGTTATGGATGAAGTACTCTACTCCGGTCCACAGCTCACTGGGAGTGACCGCCCCTTTGGACAATATTGATTCATTAATTTAGTATTTCTTGAATTTATTTCAATGGTTCTCTGTTGTACAATGTCTAGGAATCCACTTGCTGGGTATGATTTCAATTGAAATGATTTGACAACTAGTAAAGTTGAATTTCCTCAATAGTAGTGAAGGTGAAATGTGACAAGGGGTGGTTCATACTTTTAGGAGACTGGTAGATAATTAATTAAGGGAAAATGTAGAAAGAATTATCAATTACAATGCTCTCCACCTCACCCTACACCCCAAGCATATGGACGCCATATCTGGAATGACGGTGCCCATGACTGGCATAATTGTACCTCCTGCATAACGGTTGTAATCTGTTACATTGTTGAGTACTTTTCATGGAATATGCCTCCTTTTCACGCAGGCCGTCACCCCGCATGCAATTACAACGCGGTCGTAACAACGACTGCCTTGTAACAACACATACCATTACCCTGCAAGTCGGAACAACAACTTGCGGAGGGGGGCGCTGGATGTTGGAATAGTATAATTTACTATTCCAACTCCAGTCTGTGCGGACAGTAGGGAAGGTTTTGGATTTTAAATCCAACACCTTCTCCCCCCTCCGCAAGTCGTTGTTTCGACTTGCGGGGTAATGGTATGCGTTGTTACAACGTGGTCGTTGTAACGACCGCGTTGTAATTGCATGTGGGGTGACGGCTTCGTTGTGAGGGCTGTTTACTCTTTCATGGCATCATGCTTCCCTGGTACAACAATGGCATTTTCTGGCATATTGTGGCCTTCATCAGCTGGCGCACACTAGTGATATAATTCATGCCATAACATAGGCATCCTTGGCATTACAAATCCAATTCCTGTCTCAATGGTGGTCATTCTTGGCTTATTGTAGGTATTCTTTGTATGATGGCTTTCACAATTGGCATAATGCTGAGCTGGCTTCATTACAAATATATAACCTATTTTCTACATAAGGGGTAGCCTGGGACTGCTGGTATGCTTCACAGAATTGTAGCCATCTCTGGCATGCTGGTAGGTTTTTTGCTTTAGGGTGAATATTTCTTGTATTTGACTGAGATGAAAACTGTGTAACAAGTACTCTCATATGCAGTTGTATAAGTGAATACTTTATGAAATTCTCAACTCCCCCGCCTTTAAACCTACCCGAAGTACCCCCGTAAAGCAGCAGCTGCCACTGTACAACATTATGGTTGTTATTGCAGGATTCCTTTGGAAGACTGCTATTGTCTGCATTAATAAAGCATTCTTTAACCTCAGTTGTAGCATTGCTTTATGAGCCTGCAACATCTGTCTAGATCTGCTGTCTAAGGGCTGATATTGTGAGATATGTTTAACCTATATTTTTTCCAGTCCACCGCCCAAGTGCCATACCATATGAATGAGAATTTACATGGGATGGACAGGATGGAACAGGAAAAGAAAGTTGGATGTAGTGGTTAAAGTGTAGAAAGATATCTAGTGATAAAGAGAAAAAAAGACTGGGTGGAATTACACCAAATCTGACATGAAGTTAGAACTCGACTCATGGAAGAGCCTTTTTTCAGTTGGTGTAAATCTATTCAGTAGTTTTCGAGAAATTAGTGGAGGCGAGGCAGGGCCCTGCAGCCAACCCAGCGGCTGCTGCAGCCGTTGCATGTCTCTGGTAGAATGGCTGCATGGGGCCAGGTCCTGCTCCTAACATAGCTGCATGCCCAACTCCTCTGTGCACAGCCAAAGGCTGCACAGTGGGGGGTCGGTTGGTGCAGAGGGTTGGATTCTGGTTCTTCCCAAACCTCTGTTGCACACAACTAAAGGCAGTCAGTGAACAGTAGGGGTTAGCCACCCTTGGAGGAACGGGGTTCAGGGCCTGGGCTTCAACCTCTACTGCACACAGCCAAATTGGGTAGGCTGTCTCCATGGGGATGGATGCAGGGAACTCTTGGAATATGTTATTATATATTAACATATGTCAAAAAATGAGAAATTTACCTAAAAAGCACAATTAAAGTGCAGTTATGGTTACTGAAATTTGAAATATATGGTTAGGATCAAACCATAACTGTGATATATAGCAGTCGTGCAAACCATAACATGCACAGCAAATGCAAAATTAAGTGCATACTTAGGTGGCTAGCACTGCAACCACAGTTATTTAATTATGCGGTAAACTCTGCAGCCACAGAATCACAGAAATCCACTCTCTCTGCCACCATTGTCCATTAACATATCACCAACTTAATCGTGAAATGTAAACGTAAACATTCTAATTCCCATCACTACCAATTGTTAACTGTACATTTAAGGTAATACGCGGTAGGTAAAGTGTAAATGGTCAAATATTTCCATCTGGGTTCTGGTGTTATTGAGAGAGAGGGAGAATGAAACAGAGAAAGGTTTATTGTATAAAGTTGAAAAAGAGAGGGTGGGGTGTTAACACCAGAGCTGTCGACTTTAGAACTGAGAACCAGGTTTGAATCTTGGCTTCGGATCAACATCCTGTGATTCTGGGCAATTCACTTAATCTTCCCTTCCTTATAAACAACAAATGTGACCTTGTGTAATGTAACTGATGCTCATGTAAAGCGCTCCAATACCTCCGGGTCAAGTTCGCGCTATATAAAACTACAAATAAAAAAAAGAAAACTAGGGAAAGATAAAAAATGAGAAGCGGGAAGGGATTATAGAGACAGAAAAGAGAGAGTGGGTGGTTAGAGAAATAGAGACGAGAAAGTAGAGACAATGAAACACATAGATGCAAGGGGTAGAGAAATAGGAGGAAGAGCGACGGTTTTATTGTGAGAAGAGAGCAATCCATTACATTTGGAAGCACTGAAATAAATTGCTATTTCTTGCACTTTGCTCATAAAACATCAAGGTTCCCAGGATGAGAAGCAGAGGCTATAGAACTTTGCAAGTGATGACGCTTAAATACTATTGCCATCATACAATTTTGAGCAGGAATATTTTTACCCACATCCCCATCTGGGTTCAACCGTGATGAGCATGTTTAAAAAGAAGGAATGGCTAAGTAGCACCGCTTAAAGTACAATTTTCCAATTATACTGATCCAAAATATAGATTTATAGGCGGTTCCAAAAAGGAACTCGTGCCAAGTCAAACAATTCACAAAATATTCCAGTACAGAAGAGCACTGTTTCTCTACAGCAGCACATTACATCAGGGCGAGTGAGGAAATCCATTTTAATGGTGTATCTACCCCAATTTAGTTGACTTTTGAACTCCGGATAACTGTTTTATCTCTAGGAAATAAGACTTTTTTGTAAGTCGAGTTGTAAGGTGCATCGGTGCCGCAGAGTGTATGAAATTCAAATTCCATGTGTGGGTCACAAAGATAACTTTATCAGCTCACCTTTGGGGAAACACTTGCACCATGGGCTTGGCAACTACCATGTGGCAGCTTAGACCAGGCATGGAGATCTATAATGTAAACAAAACAGTGTTTGCACTTGAGATTCAAAACTGCAGGCGGTCCAGGTCCATTGTTTAACTTATTCGACCCTGTGTCCAATCCCCCCACAGCGGGACAATTTTGTACTAGCTTGATTCACATTTAATTTACTCAGTCTCAGCAACACCTGGGTTGCTCCTATGCCATCAATCCTGTCCCCCAGAGCACTGACCAAAGCAAACACAAGGAGATGATGAACAGAGCGCTGAAACTTTTCAGACACTCACCCCCAATCACAGATCTGGGTTGAATCCATTCATCGTTCTTTAGCTCACTTCACCATCCCAGTTCAGACCCAGCCATATGCAAATCAGTTTTGACCCTGTCCCTCATGGGAACAGTCTTGCCCAAACTGCCACGCCCTGCCATGACCCCATACCTAAGCAGTGCATTTAATTCACAGCACCCACCTCATCTTGGCTAGGACATGATTGCAGGCAATTGCCACAATTGCCTACCCCTTCCCCTGGTCCTACTCCCAACCCTCCCACCTCCCCACCTCCCTCGCCAGTCAGCCCTCAACCCATTCCCCCTCAGGACTACTCAGCCACTCAATCCACTGCTCCCTCCTCCCACGTAACACGCCTTAGTCCAGTAAGCATCAGTCCTAACCCCTCTGCACACACCCCCACATTTGATCACAATGTAAAACAGCCCCTAGACATGCCCTTCTGACATATTAGCACCAGATTAACTGCTAGTCCTTACACAACCGAACCCCCATCGAAATCAACCCTGACTCCCCATATATATATCCCACCCAACCCAACCCAATTAAACCCTCCTTTCCACTCACAGTGATGACACTGCCCTTCCCTCTAATGAGCATTTCCTGTCCACCTCTGACTTGAGACCACCCTCTTGCCCACGTACGCACAAAACCGATAGCCTCTTCGATACTCTCACCCAGTGCTTGAGCTGAATAGAACAAAAACTTGACACTTTAGCCAAAGACGTCTCTCATGTAAAAAACAACCTCACAATCCAGGCCAGGTCAACACACTACTCTGCCCCGAAAATAGGAAAACACTGTCCCCAGAAAATATTTCCAAGTGACAGCCGACACTACCGCCTGTCCTCTATTCCCTCAAGCAGACGATCCCTCAGGTCCCCCTGAGCTCCCAACTTACTATCCCAAATGAAAGCATAATCACTTAACGAATCCAACAGCACAAAAACCCCTACATGCAGACTTTAGGAAGGTAGGATCCTTCTATCATGGTTACTCCCACTTTTTGCCTGGTGTCAGTGTGTTTTTGACTAGTCTGGCTGGGATCCTGCCAATCAGGACCCCAGCCACTGTGCTTCCTCCCTAAATTGTACTATGGTAAGTACTTTGGTACCTTCCTAATTGGCTACTGGTGTACCCTTCTAAGTCCCTAGTATATGGTACTAAGGTACCAAGGGCATAGGCACACCAGAGGTCTTCCATGCGCTGCAGCATGCATTATTCCACCATTGAGAGACCACTCAACTTGTGACTACAGGCCTGCAATTGCAGCCTGTGTGAGCTGGTGCTAGCACCACTCACAACAGATATATGTTTCCTTATATCTGAGGTCACTGCACTTAAAACCCTATAAGTCACCGCTAAGGTAGGCCTTTCAATCCTGAAGGAAGGGTGCTAGGTTATAAGTGTGAGGGTGCCCTGCATGAGCAGGACACCCACTAAAGATCCACGAGTCAATTCTCCAGGCTTTGTAAGTGCGGTCAGCCATTTTATGCATATAGTGGACATCAAGTCAATTGCGAGATGTCTAACTATATACTGGCTGCATCATGACATGTTGGAATACTACCCCAACACCGATTCCGATGTTGGATGTAGGATCCCATGCACTGGGGGGCTCCCCTAGGGAGCCCCCCCTCTATTCCCATTACCAGCCTTTCAGGATCTAACAGCAAGCTAGTGCTGCTGCCGACCACAGACACGATTCTGCCCTCCTGCTGCTGAGCCAGGCTCGAGCACGGGAAGGCAGAACAGTAGGTTTCCTGTTGCAGGGAGGTGTAACCACCTCCCAGACAGGACTAAGTGTATTGGGCTGGGGTGGGGGCGCTTGCCAGCACCACCAGACTACTTTGAAGAACACATTTGGTGCCCTCCTTGCATACTCCCGTTGAAACCAGTTCAGGGAGCCGTTGACTCCCGCTCTGGCGCAACACTGGGCAAAGGATTCAGGAGTATCTTCCCATCAGTCCAGCCCCTCCCCTGGGAGGGATCCCTGAATCGCCCTCACCCTTTCCTAAGGGTACTTAAGGACTTACCTGTGGGTGGCTCTTCAGATTCATCATGGGACAAGTTTCAGATCTGAAATCACTTCATCTTCAACCGTCTAGGCACTTTGCACTACTTTTGACTTCGCTTTAGGAACCAAGACTGCATCTGGAAGACTCCTGCTGCTCCTGGTCTCGTCATCCTGCCAGTCTTCTGCATTGTCTGTGCCTGTGCTCCATCCAGGTTTTTCTCCAGGCCTGTGGGCATCAAAGACACCCAAAGGAATCTCCCTTAGAGCGAAGGAGTCACTCCCCTGCATCTGCAGGCAAAGCAATGAAGCTGACCGTTCTGCTGCTGCTGAGCTCCCACGGACTCCAAAAGGTTCAGCAACACAGGTGGTAGTTCTGCAACTCTCTCGAGACCTGCACTATCTTCTCAGCAAGTTTGAAGCCAGCATCCCTCGTTGGAACCGCTGGGGCAGTACCCTTGTGCACCTCGTTGACTTGCTGTGTCCAAGGCTTGTTGACTCTCTTCTCCAGAGATCTTCGGGCTCCAAGAAGCTCCAGCCTCCAGCAAATCTTGCTACCAAGATCTTTGTCCTCACCTCATCCTCACCCCGTGGGCCTGCATCCTTGGTGAGCTGCTCCAGGTCCTCTAGCGACGTCTGTGCCTTTGGCCTGTAGGTCCTCTTGAGGGTCTTCTTTGGCTCCAGTGGGCCTTTCTGCTTGCTCGGGGCCTGCTCTGACTCTCTTACACTGCACCTTCTTCATTTTCCTTGTCTGTTACTACTGGCAAGGCTTGTTGGTGCTCCCGCTGGACACCGACCCCCTGGTTCTCGACTTCTGACGTGGGACAGCTCATGAACGGATCCTGGTCTTCCACAGCATTGCCTGGTCCTCACAGATGCAGTGACAAGATCACCGTCAACTCTCCTGCATCTTCCGTCATTGGTGGTCATTGGTCTTCCGTGCCTCCTGGTCACTCCTGAGTGGCATAGACTCTGTCCTCTCTTCTTGCAGGTACTCCTCTTCAAGAATACACCCTTGGATTCCACTGGACTCTTTCACCTTCTTCGCCAACGGCATCCTCACTGAAGTCCTCCATTGTGGTCTACGGTGGTTTCCGACGTCCCTTAACACCTATGCACCCGGCTTCCCTGGTGTAGGTATCCTGGTTCCTGGAGTATCCACGGGTGGGGTGACTCTCCAACCTTCCATCTTCCATGGGGTTTCTTCAGGGTCCTCAGGGAAGGGTCCTTCTTCGTGAAAACTGCAAGTGCGACTTCCCCATTGACTTGCATTGAGTACGCAGCTGTGTTTCTACTCTGCACACAGCCTCCGTGGGGTTCCTGGGTACTTACCTTGGGTGGTTCCTTGGGTCCCCAGCTCTTCTAAGTCTTTTGGGTCAAATCTCTACTTCGGTCTCAGTTCGCATTCCACTTTTTTAGTATATGTTTTGGTCTCCCCCTGGAGACCACTGTGTATTTGGGCTACTTACCTGTTCTACTATTGAAATATTGTGTGTATTCGGTAGGAGATATGCCAATGCGTAGTGAGTGTTTATAATAAACAACTATTTCTATAACTACACTGTGTTATTCTTTTTCACTTAACCTACACTATTTTATTATTTCTGGTAAAACAAGCTGCTTAACACTCCTTTTGGACTAAGCCTGAAGGCTGCTGTCCACAGCTACCACTTAAAGAGCTTTCTATGGTTGTCTAAGACCACTTAAAGCACCATAAGGGTAGTCTGGATTAGTGCAAGTGCCTCACTTAAAAAAGTGTGCACCATATACTAAGCCAGCCCCCTACACAGACCCTAAACCTCTCTCCAGAATCCCAGTAATCTTGGGCACGAAACAAATCCATCGAGCCAACACATCACCCAGACCACCGCTCAATAAAGCACCATACAGACAGCACACTCCACTAATAATAGTCCTAGCTCCTTATCCTGCTTGCTCCTTAACTGCATATAAGCAGTGAGACACACCAATGAGCTAGCTGAAACTATACTTGAAGATAGAATCGACATTGTTTTCTTACAGAAACCTGACTCAACGAACACTCTACCCCGTTTCTAGACTTGCTCACTCTGCCGGGCTATTCTATCATTAGTCGGGACAGACCAGGACAAACTGGGGGCAGGCTATCGATCATCCACAAAGAAGAAATTCAGCTGAATGCAATAGAACTGGCAAATATTTTGATCTTTGAATACCTTGGAGTCGTGCTCACAACCAAAGCCACTACTCCCATCAAACTCCATACCATCTACCACCCTCCTGGTGATCGCACAATGTTTACAAAAGAACTCTCAGGCTTTATCACACAGCTCTCCCTAACTGACTCCAATGACATATTTTTTGGAGACTTCATCTGAACTGGAATGACACCAAAGACACTACAGTTCATAACTTAACTAACCTTCTTGATATCAACAACCTCAAGCAATTATGCAACGAACCAACCGACAAGGAAGGCTCTACTCTTGATGCTATAATTCCCAGAAAAAAGCTTATATCCCTCCGATCCATCATGGCCATTGACTGTTCTGACCCCCATCTCATACTGTTCAATCTCAATGCTCACCCCAGACTCCACCCTGCACCTACCAACAGACCCACGCACTGGACAAGGAACATCAAACACATCCCCCTATTGGAACTGGATTCCAGGGTCCGCACCCAGCTTTACTCTAAACCTCTCCTTCACACAGTTGATGACCTTATTGCCCACTATAACTCAGTTATGACTGATGTGTTCGACCAAGTTGCACCGCTTAAACTTAAGTGATCTAGAAAAATTAAATCCAGATCCTGGTTCAACTCTGACCTCAACATTAAGAGGAGACAACTTAGACAAACTGAAAGGCTCTGGAGACAAAACCTCTCACTTGCTCACCTCACACTCCTAAGATCTGAACGGCTCTCCTACAAGAAACACATCTTTAAAGAAAAAGCAACCTTCTTTCACAATCAACTGGATCATGAGAGAAACCAACCTAAGGAGCTCTTTAACATAATTAAACATCAAACTACAACTACCTCCCAACCTCATACACCAGTGACTATTGAATGCTGTGAAGAAATAGCTAACTACCTCACTGACAAAGTTGCAAAAATCAAACAATCTCTTTTCCACTATACCATTCTCACATCCCTGCCCTCCTATGTCATTGACCTCCTCGGTCACAACTGAAACCCCCTCCCGAGGTTTAACCAAAGACCAGTATGACCCACAAAAACCTGAAATCAACCATGATCGTCTACAACTGAAAAACAAGGATTAGTGGACAGACTTCAAACCCATGACTGAAAGCGAAGTCTTCCAAATAATCGTGACCCTGTTGTCCACATCCCAGATTTCCGATCGACTGCTCTCTACCCTAGTACAGAACCTCAACCATATCATCTCCCCGTTTTGGACCAAAATAATCAACACCTCTCTCTCTTCAGGCTATGTTCCTAATTTCCTCCAAATAGGCCAAGTCACACCCATTCTCAAAAAAACAGGAGGGAATCTCAACAACTTCAACCATCCTTGCCTTCCCAGCCAAAATGCTGGAGAAGTGCGTCCTCATTCAACTCAACCAACACATAGAGGAATTAAACCTCCAGAACACTCTCCAAAAAGGGTTCAGGAAAAGCTGTTGCACTGAAACCGTTATGCTCAATATTAGTGGTGACATTCACAGAAACTTAGATGAAGGCAACACCTGCCTCTTAATCCTACTTGACTTGTCTGTGGCATTTGATACAATAAATCATCCAGCTCTACTTGAAACTCTCAAAAACCGCACGGGTGTCAATGGCACAGTCCTGAAATGGTTTAAGTCCTATCTGCAACACCGCTGTCAGCAAATAAAAATCAACAACTGTCTCTCCAAACCTTCTCCAGTTGCACAAGGTGCACCTCGAGGCTCAACCCTCTCCCCTACCCTTTTTAATCTCTTCATGGAACCCCTCACTGCCATTTTAAACCAAGCAGGGGTCAAATATCACCTATATTCCGACAACATAGAACTCTACTACAAAATAAAATCACCCTGTGACCTCCGACATCTGAACACCATACTAGTTAAGATACAGGCATGTCTAAAAACCAACCAATTTAAACTAAACCCCAAAAAGACAGAACTACTAATCTTCTCCCCCAAAAACAATCCTTTACCTATCTCCAAGAATGGATCAAGAACATAGACGTGCTTAACTGCTCTCTTTCTCTTTCTAACTGCGTTAAGACCTTGGGCATCACACTTGACAAAAATATGTAGTTGAAGGAGCAGATCAAGAACTAAGCCAAAAGAGCGCTCTGCACACTCAGGCATTTCAAGAAAATAAAACCGTTTACTCCCCAGACGATCTTAAGATGGTAGTGCAATCTCTTGTCATCTAAAAACTTGACCTTGGCAATGCCCGCCTCACAGGAACTCCAAAATGTAACCTTGCGCCCCTGAAAGCAGCTCTCAACGAGGCTGCCAGACTCCTCACAGGAATTGCAATATTTGATCTCATCTATCCTGCCTTCAAGAATCTTAACTGGCGCCTCATCTGAGTAAGATGCATCTTCAAGACAGCCTGTATCACCCACAAAGCCCTTCATACACATAACCCCAACATAGAAGCCAAAATTTCTAGAGCACGACGAGTCTGTGCTCTGAGAAGATCCAATACTCTTATTCTCATTCCTCTCAACCTAGAGAAGAAATCATCTAAGGCATGCTCCTTTTCATGCAATGCTCCCAACATCTGGAACTCACTTCCCAAGGATCTCCGCTGCAACCCCTCTTTTCACTCCTTCAATGGGATCTTAAATCTCTACTCCTCAACAACTATTTCAACACGCGCGCTAGCTGCTCTTTGTTTCCCTCATTAATTGGCTCCTTCAAAACGGACACATGACTCTTTTAGTATCCTACTCTATCCTATATGAGACTCCACAATGCTTCCTTGTATTATATCTTAGTAACTTTATAACCACTTAATGCTGTATTGTTCCTCAATACTTCCTTGTATTGTTCTTCGACCTTGACTCTTATGAATCCCCACATGGACCTCTTGTAAACATAGTCCCATTACATATAAAGTGCTCTGATACCTTTGGGTCTCGCTAGCACAATATAAAACTTTAAATAAAAAAAAAACATTAATTAATTTGTGTACGAGGGCACCACCAGCACTTATTTTTGAGAGCTGTGACTCATTCAGCAGTGGTGACTGGTTACATTTGAAAGTGGTGGCACATAAAAGTTAGTTATGACTTTTATGTAGCGAGCGAAGTGAGCAAGCTTAATGGACAAATGTGGGGTCCGAGGGTGTCCTCCTTCTGAGAAAAAATAAAAAAGATTGGCAAATGGTGCATTTTAAAGCAAATTAGTTTAGTGAGCAAGCAACGTTTATAGAGCCATGGGAACATATTGGGGCCGATTCCGATTCGGGCCGGAAATCTCTCCGACCGAGCCGGACCCGGAGAGATTTCCGACCGAATCGGACCCTAGCAGCCCGACCGAATGAGTACGATGCGTACGCATGCTATCGGACTCGATTCGGTCGGACTCCCATTGAAGTCAATGGAAGCCTGTCGTACAATGCGTACGCGGGCTCCCATTGACTCAATGGGTGCGAGGCGAACAAGGGCGCCCCCTACAGCGTGTACGCGGCGAAGCGACTCGCGCCATACACGCACAGGTATGGGGGATCCATGGGTCCCCCCTGTGTGCGACTCGCGCGGCTACGCGTACAGGGGGGCCCGACACGGACCCCCGAAGTACGGCTCCGACTGCTTCTTCGAGCCGGACGGCGCGAGTCGGTCGAACTGCTCGCGGCGCTCATCGTACTTGCCCGGCCGGGGAACGTCTCCATTGCGCAGTGCGAGGCGCATCCGTGCGAGTCGGTCGGTGCGGTTGGGACGGGCGTACGAGTCGGTCGGCGAATTCGCACGCGCTCGCATCGTACTCGCTCGCCCGGACGCACGTACGAATCGGTCGGGAAAGAGGGCTCCGAATCGGATCCGGTTAAGCCGAATCCGATTCGGTGCCCTACCGGCCGAGATCGGAATCGACCCCATAGTCTTGAAATATTAAACACATTAAAAACTGTCCCATATCTAACTGCATTATTATTTTTAACAATTAATGTAATGTGCAAATTGTATAGCGTGACAACTTCAGGCCCTTTAAAGTGTGTGCTTGCCCAGTGTCTTGCACTGCATGCAGCATCGACTTTGGAAGGACATCCTCTAATCTGGTTTCGGAAAGCACCCACCGTTGCTGTCTGCAATCAGTCATATAGAATTGGTAACTAGTCACAATATTGAAAAAAAAATATCGACTGGACAGAATATCGAGTTTTTTATATAGAATGGATAGAATATCGAATTGCAAAAATATAGTGGTGCAGAATATCGAAATGCAGGTAAGAAATATTGATTTCCAAAATATCGAAGTTAGTAATATCGATTTTTTTTTAGTTTTTTAAGTATTAGTATATGTGTTAAAAGTATGTATTATTTTTGTCATGTATGTTTGAATTTTGTAAAAGTAAGGAATATTATGTTAATTAATTTTTGTGTAATTTAATTCTGTAGCGGGTTGTGGGTTTATATGGGAATAGGGTGGGAAGTAATTTAATTATAATATATATTTTTAGCATTATTTAGAATTAATTAATTATATGTTTAATATTTTTTGCGTAATTTAAGTCTGTAGCGGGTTGTGGGTTTATAGGGGAATAGGGTGGGAAGTAATTTAATTGAAATTAATGAATTTATTATTTTATTACTTAATAATTTAATAATTTATATTGTTAATTAAGTTAATTAATTTATTACTAATTAATTATAAATTGAATAATAACAATTAATAATTAATTGGTAATTATGTTAATTGTGTATTTTTTTATTAATTAGACATTAATTAGATATTCATTATTAACAATTAATTTGTAAATATGTTAATTGTGTACTTTTTTATCAGTGGGTTGAGGGTTGATAGGGGAGTAGGGTAGGAAGTACTTTATTTTTATGTATTTTTTATTATTCGTTATATTATAATTTTTTTAAATTATTTTATAGTGTTAATTGTGTGAATTAATTTAGATTTGATTGTTATTAATTATATTGTTAATTGTAATTAGTTAATTAATTACTTGTTAATTAATTATGTTAATTTATTAATATGTTACAATATTGTAGGTAATGTTTATAGGGGAAAATGGTGGGAGGTAAATTAATTTAAAAAAAATTATTAATTGTTAATTCATTTTAATTATATTGCAGGAGTGGGTATATTAAATTATTCCCCTACGCTATCCAACACTTTCCCTACTGTTGCACTCACTGGAGTGGGAATAGTAATTTTTACCCTCCTGCTATCCAACGCTTTCCCTACTGTTGCACTCACTGGAGTGGGAATAGTAATTTTTACCCTCCCGCTATCCAACGTTTTCCCTACTGTTGCACTCACTGGAGTGGGAATAGTAATTTTTACCCACCCGCTATCCAACGCTTTCCCTACTGTTGCACTCACTGGAGTGGGAATAGTAATTTTTACCCTCCCGCTATCCAACGCTTTCCCTACTGTTGCACTCACTGGAGTGGGAATAGTAATTTTTAACCTCCCGCTATCCAACGCTTTCCCTACTTTTGCACTCACTGGAGTGGGAATAGTAATTTTTACCCACCCGCTATCCAACGCTTCCCTACTGTTGCACTCACTGGAGTGGGAATAGTAGTTTTATCTTTTACGCTATGCAATCTTTTCAGTATTGTTATATTTAAAGTAGTGGCAAATATAATTTTTTTTTTTTTTTTTATGTTTTAACTTATTATATATAATTTATTTTTATATTTATATTATAGGTTTATTTATATATATATATATATATATGTAATTCTATTTACAATTATGTTTTTAACATTTAATTATTAAAAATATTGTTTTTTTTCAATATTATTAAGTTAATATATATGTAATAAAAAATTAAAATGCATGTTTATTTTTTGCATTAACTTACATTTATTATTTATTAATTTTAAGGTTAAGTACTTTTAAGTAAGTTTTACTTAATTATATTTATTATTTCATTAATTTTACATTACTTTTAAGACATTTAAAAAAGTTGATATTTTAGCAAACTATGGGGCCCATTACGATAACCGGCGGTAAAAAAAACGCCATCCATCATAGCCTGAAAAGACCGCCCGCCTGCACCATGGGAATACTGACCGAGCAATTATGATGACGCGAAGCAACCACCGCCCGCGGCGGAAAAAACACACAGAATACCGCCCGTCCATGTCAGAGTCGAAGATAATCCGTCCGCCACGGACGCAATACCGCCCGAAAACCCCAAATACGACCGCGCTGACGAACTAGACACCGGCCGTCAAATTATGATCCCCCCGACATGAGCGCGGTAAACCAACATATTTCCCGCCCGCAACGGTGAACAACAGAAATGAATAACTGACAAGGCGGAAGGCCTGGCGGCCACGTTCGTGCACAGACATCATTGGCGGCCCAAACAAATACACACAACACGGCCAACAAGTCCACACAGCAAACGACGCCAAAATACCCAGACACAGAACCTATCCCAAAGACACATCCCCCTGGCAAAACAAAAAAACCACAAATCCCAGGACACCACGCCCAACACACCTGAAAACGACAGACCATCATGACACACCCACATATGTGAGTACAAAAGCAGCCCCCTCACAGACCACAAACCCTTGCACCACTACAAAGCCAAGACCACAGCAGAGGACACAGAGAGCCACAGAGGAAAGCAGTATACCACACGCACGCACACATCACACCCATCACCACCACCACCACCACCACCACCTAAACACCGGCACCACTAACCCCCTGCACATCACACACCAAACACACCACACCAGCACCACAAAAACCAAACCACGCACCATGGCAACACAACGAATGCCCAAGTTCACTGCCACAGAGTTGACGGTCATGGTCGACGAGGTCATCAAGGTGCACCCACAAATCTATGGGAACCAGGTCCAACAGACACCAGTAGCCACCAGAAACAGGATGTGGAGCAGGATCGTAGACCAGGTGAATGCAGTTGGGAACGTGCCACGGAACCGGGGGGAAATAACCAAGAGGTGGCAGGACCTGAAAAGCGTGGTCAGGAAGAAGGAGGCCAAGAACCGTGAGCTGACTGACAGGACTGGCGGCGGAAATCCCGCGCCATTCAAGACCTTCAAGGCGTGGGAGGAGAAGGTGCGAGGCATTCTACATCCGGAGAGTCTCACCGGAATACCAGGGGGAGTGGAGGCTGGTAAGTACAAACAAATGTATACCAGCACACCGCTATGTACTGTCATGCACTACCACAATGCCATAGCTCCGAGGGCCGAACACCCCCATGTCCAGTACACAATCCACAAGACATCCCTCACACATGCAACAGACACTCACACACACTCAGCCCATAGGCACCAACAAACAAAACCATGGGGGCATGTGTACAGACAGCCAGCACCACAACTCCCACCAGCTCCCCTTGTAGGCCAGATGCGCCGGAAGGAGCGCACCCCACACCCACACCCATGTGGCAGCCATAGCTGCACAAACCAACAAGTAACAGGTAAGTTGACTGGTAGGTCGCTCCCCCACCACACAGCTCCGTCTGTGTGCCCTGCTGCTGCCCCTGATTGTGCTCGTTTTTTTCCTTCTGTGCCCCCTTGCTGCCCTGATTGTGCTCGTTTTTCCTTTCTGTGCCCCCTTGCTTCCCTGATTGTGCTCGTTTTTCCTTTCTGTGCCCCCTTGCTGCCCTGATTGTGCTCGTTTTTTCCTTTCTGTGCCCCCTTGCTGCCCTGATTGTGCTCGTTTTTTCCTTTCTGTGCCCCCTTGCTGCCCTGATTGTGCTCGTTTTTTCCTTTCTGTGCCCCCTTGCTGCCCTGATTGTGCTCGTTTTTTCCTTTCTGTGCCCCCTTGCTGCCCTGATTGTGCTCGTTTTTTCCTTTCCGTGCCTGTTTCCCGCCGCTGCGCCCCTGCGGCCCCGCCCCCTCACTGCCCATTCGCTGCCCCATTCCCTGCTCCTCCCTCCCACCTCCCCATTTATGGCGGCCGCTGGGCGGCCGCGCAGCGGACATGCGCAGCGGGCGCGCCGCTGGCGCGCCGAAGGCGCGCCTAAGGCAAGCCCGTCTGCGCCCGTCCGCGCCGGGACCGCGCCCAGCGCCAGAACCCCTGGTCCGGGCATCCCCCGCGCCCGCCACATCAACAGACGCCGATACGATGCCAGCACCCTCCACGCACTCAACCCCGGAAAAGATCACACCTGCTACCGGGCCACCCCAAAGCGCACCCAAGGGCCCTTCACCTGCCGGAACTGCAGCTTCGCCAGCACCCGCCCCGCCAAACCACCGCCCAGGAAAGAACCCAACTACCTCAGATGCATCCTCCTCAACACCCGCTCCGCCCGCAAACACGCCATCGAACTCTGGGACCTTCTCGACTCAACCTCCCCAGACGTCGCATTCCTGACGGAGACCTGGCTGAATCCCGCTTCAGCCCCCGACATCGCCATTGCCATCCCGGACGGCTACAAGATCACCCGCAGGGACCGCACCAACGGAGTCGGAGGAGGCATCGCCATCGTCCACAGGAACACCCTCAGAGTCTCAACCAACACCGACGACACCCTCAGCACCGCCGAACACATGCACTTCCAGATCCACACCGATCCCAACACCACCCTCAGAGGAACCTTCATCTACAGACCCCCCGGACCCCGACCACAGTTCAGCGATTCTATCGCTGACTTCGTCAGCACACACGCCATTGCCTCCACGGACTACATCCTCCTCGGGGACCTGAACTTCCACCTCGAGAACAACAAGGACACCAACTCCACCACCCTGATCGACAACCTCGCCACCCTCGGACTCAGACAGCTCGTGACTACACCCACCCACGCCGCCGGCCACACGCTAGACTCCATCTTTTCCGCAAGCCCACACGTCTCCTTCAACCACACCTCCGAACCCCACTGGACTGACCACCACTGCATCCACTTCACCTACAGGAAGCCCACCACGCACCACCGCACCGAACAAATGCCTCGCCGCTGCTGGAGCAGAGTCACCAAAGACCAGCTAACCACAACCCTCGCCCTGAGCCCACCCGCCGAACCCTCCGACCCTGACACCGCCACCCGCAACCTCAGACAGTGGATCGACGACTGCGCCAACACCCTCGCCCCGCTCAAGAATCCGCCCAACAGCCACACCAGCAAGAAAGCCACCTCCAGGCCTCCAAACGAACATGCCGAAAACTGGAGAAGATCTGGCTCCACGAACGGACAGCGGACAGCTACGCCGCCCACAAGAGCGCCACCCGCAGTCACCATCACCTCATCAGATCCGCCAAAAGGGCCTCACTCAAAGACCGCCTAGACAACAACGCACACAACAGCAAAGAGCTCTTCAACATCGTGAAGGAACTCTCCAACCCCAGCTCCAACACCAACGACATCCCGCCGTCGCGAGACCTGTGCGACTCACTGGCCACCTTCTTCCACCGCAAAATCGCCGACATCCACGACAGCTTCAACACCACGACCGCCCCGGCAACCACCGAGACCACTGCCCCCACAACCACCAACCGCCTGCTCTCCTGGACCAACATCAACGACGAGGACACCAGCGAGATCATGAACACCATCCACTCCGGCTCACCGCTAGACCCGTGCCCTCACCACGTCTTCAACAAAGCCAGTACAGCCATCGCGCCCCATCTCCGGAAAATAATCAACATTTCCTTCGAGACAGCAACCTTCCCGGAAAGCTGGAAGCACGCCGAAATCACCGCCTTACTCAAGAAACCCAAGGCAGACCCCAAGGACCTCAAGAACTTCCGACCCATCTCTCTGCTCCCGTTCCCCGCGAAGGTCACCGAGAAATCATCAACAAACAACTGACCCGCTACCTCGAGGAGAACAACATCCTGGACCCTTCCCAGTCCGGCTTCCGCAGCAACCACAGCACCGAAACCGCCCTCATCGCCGCCACCGATGACATCAGGACCCTGCTAGACAATGGAGAAACAGCAGCCCTCATCCTCCTGGACCTATCAGCCGCCTTCGACACGGTCTGCCACCACACACTACGAACACGCCTTCACGACGCCGGGATCCAAGAGAAGGCCCTGGACTGGACCACATCCTTCCTCTCCGGCAGAACACAAAGCGTGCGCCTCGCCCCCTTCCGATCCAAAGCCACCAAGATCATCTGCGGCGTACCCCAAGGCTCCTCCCTCAGCCCAACGCTGTTCAACATCTACATGGCACCCCTCGCCCACGTCGCCCGACAGCACAACCTCAACATCATCTCCTACGCCGACGACACCCAGCTGATCCTCTCCCTCACCAAAGACCCTCACACCGCCAAAGCCCACCTCCACGAAGGAATGAAGGCAGTCGCCGAATGGATGAGGACCAGCCGCCTGAAGCTGAACTCGGACAAGACGGAGGTCCTCATCCTTGGTTCCAACCCTTCAGCATGGGACGACTCCTGGTGGCCGACATCACTGGGAACAGCCCCGACACCCACCGACCACGCACGCAACCTAGGGGTCATCCTCGACCCCACCCTCTCCATGACTAAGCAGGTCAACGCCGTTTCCTCATCCTGCTTCAACACCCTCCGAATCCTCCGTAGGATCTTCAAGTGGATCCCCACCGAAACAAGAAAAACAGTCACCCAGGCCCTCGTCACCAGCAGGCTGGACTACGGAAACGCCCTCTACGCAGGAACGACGGCTAAGCTCCTGAGACGGCTGCAACGCATCCAGAACGCCTCTGCACGTCTTATCCTCGACATCCCCCGACGCAGCCACATCACACCCCACCTGAGAGACCTGCACTGGCTCCCTGTCAACAAGAGGATAACCTTCAAGCTCCTCAACCACGCACACAAAGCACTCCACAACTCCGGACCAGCCTACCTCAACAGACGACTCAGCTTCTACACCCCCACCCGCCAGCTCCGCTCCACCAGCCTCGCCCTCGCCACAGTCCCCCGCATCCGGAAAACGACCGCCGACGGCAGATCCTTCTCCCACCTTGCCGCCAAGACCTGGAACACCCTCCCCACCAACCTTCGGCAGACCCAAGACCTACTGGCCTTCAGAAGACTCCTCAAGACCTGGCTCTTCGATCAGTAGCAGCAACACCCCCCTCTTCCCCCAGCGCCTTGAGACCCTCGCGGGTATGTAGTGCGCTTTATAAGTGACATGATTGATTGATAAGTAGCCTTACCACAAGGCCCGTGTATCGGAGGGGGGCTGCAGAAGTACACCCCCACCAGGCCCCCAGTCCTACAGCGCAGCAAGATGGAGCACTCCCCACACCCATGTGTCAGCCATCGCAGTGCACACCGTCATCACACAGGTAGATATGTTACCTGACATGGAGGGGTGTCTGTGGATGGTAACCATCACCACAACTCACAACACGGCCCCCACACCCACAGACCAGCAAGATGGAGCACCCCTCCCTCTCATAACCATGTGGTAGCCATTGCATTGCTCCCTCCAAACCAACAAGTAGGTAGACTACTGTACAGGGAGGGGTGTCTGTAGGCATGAGGACTGTACTACGACTAACATGTGGGACATGTCACGTAGCAGAGGAACAGGTAGCACTGCTCCCTGTCAGAATCATGTGACCAATGTGCACACGGACATAAATTACAGAGTCATAGCCCACACGAGCCATCTCAAATACAGTAACACGTAAGGAGTCACGTCTGCATGCACAAGTCTCACTGGAGTACTGACCCACATGGCGTGCACTGTGCCAGTCATCACACACATCAGCAACACCATCCAAGTCTTGTCCATGTAGTCGTGTCTGCTTGTTCCCTTGACATTGTACAACATCACCCATGTAAGTCTATCTTGTCTAAATGTAACAGAGTGGAACCCCAGTAATGTCACATACACCACTGGACCAATGAACCACACAGCTACACAATGCACATTCAAAATCTCATCCATCTCATCTTCCAGCCCCAGTGTCATGAAAGGTATATCATCTAAACAGTTGCCCCATATACAGTAGTTCAGCAAAGATTCCTGCCGATGACTAATAATGTGTCTGCTGTGTCTGAAGCGCACGTCACACTGTGAGTTACAACATACAAAATATAGTCAACACCCCAAGGGCACTGCATTGCTGCACATGGCTGAGAGTAGCACGCACACCAAGGAATTGTCCCATCTGCAATACGTTGTGTGGCACACAACCATTACTCACTCACTACAATTCTTGCAGTGTAATGTCCTTAAATGACAACAGTGAGCAGATATGCTGGGTAAGTCAGACATACACACACCTTTGTCTCTGTAGTGTTGTGTGGCCAAAACACATGTCCCCTTCTGCACCCATATGTCACAGTATGTACCACAGTACCATATTTCATCTCTAAAACGTTCATGGGGCTGTACCCCTTTTGCCATCTGCGTGCCTAAGCGTTGCATTTGAACCCCAAAAACATATATCATCTCAAAAGCGTCCATGGGGCTGTACCCCTTTTGCCATCTGCGTTTCCAAGCGTTGCATTTGAACCACAAAAACATATATCATCTCAAAAGCGTTCATGGGGCTGTACCCCTTCTGCCATCTGTGTTTCCAAGCGTTTCATGTGAACCCCAAAAACATATATCAACACTAAAGCGTCCATGGGGCTGTACCCCTTCTGCCATCTGCGTTTCCAAGCGTTTCATGTGAACCACGAAAACATATATCAACACCAAAGCGTCCATGGGGCTGTACCCCTTTTGCCATCTGCGTTTCCAAGCGTTGCATTTGAACCCCAAAAACATATATCATCTCAAAAGCATTCATGGGGCTGTACCCCTTCTGCCATCTGGGTTTCCAAGCGTTTCATGTGAACCCCAAAAACATATATCAACACTAAAGCGTCCATGGGGCTGTACCCCTTTTGCCATCTGTGTTTCCAAGCGTTGCATTTGAACCCCAAAAACATATATCATCTCAAAAGCGTTCATGGGGCTGTACCCCTTCTGCCATATGCGTTTCCAAGCGTTTCATGTGAACCCCAAAAACACATATCAACACTAAAGCGCCATTGGGGCTGTACCCCTTTTGCCATCTGCGTTTCCAAGCGTTTCATGTGAACCCCAAAAACATATATCAACACTAAAGCGTCCATGGGGCTGTACCCCGTTCCCACCAAAGCCACAAAATGTAGGGGTACTGCAACACACCAATTGGCATTTCAAATCCGTCCCATGCCATATGCACCCATCACACTATTCCATTGCCTTGATCACGCACACACATTGTAGAGCCATACACACGCATCCGGGAAATCAGTGCACAACTGTGCACAAACTGTGCATGTCAGACATCTAACACAAACCTTGCAAGGTGCAACACAATAACCTTTCGTCTCCGCCCCACAGGTGACGAACAGCATGATGCTGCGGATGGAGACAGCAACCATCACAGCCAGTCCACAAGCCCCCACCCGGACTCACGGATGTGGAAAACCTGGACACCTCTACGGACGAGGACTCCCGACCTGGCACATCTGGTGTGGCAGGGCGCAACAGCTCCCCAGGACCCCTCCTACCCACCAACCCATCTCCCAGGGCTGGTGACCAGTCCCAGGCCCCTGCTGCCACGGTCATTGCGGCCACCACCACCGCTGCAACCACAACCACCATCACCACTACGAGGGCCTCCCTGACCACCAACCCTGCGCAAGAGGTGGCACGCACCTCCACATCTACCCTGGGAGCCAGAAGGAGGCCCCGGGTGACCAATGTGGCGAGTGGGCAGGTCGGTGGCAGCAGTCCAGGTGGGAGGAACAGAGCCTGGGAGCCAAGCCCTGCCGCAAATAGCCAGAGTCCTTGGGGCCTATGAAGAGGCCCAGGGACAATGGGCCAGGTCAGCTTCCGACACGAGGGAAGTCCTTGGGGTGTTGAGGTCCATGGACGCCCACATGGGCCAACTTGTGGACCTCATGGGCCAGCTAGTGGTGGAGGTGAGGGCCCACTCAAGGCCAACCACACCACCTCCACCACCACCTGCTGGGGCGCAGGGACGTGCAACATCCAGTTCCCCTGCGTCCACAGCGAGTGGGCAATCCTCACCCACCACCAGCAGCCCACACACACAACCCCCCCTCCCAAACGTGGAAGGGGCCGTCCGAAGAGGAAACAGATGTCCAGGGAGGACTTTGCACGCTCCAAACGCCAGTGAGTCAGCCAGCCACGGTGGCCATCCCCTGCATTCACTTGGACTACCATCCTACCCCACACTGCCAGTTAAATGGCATATGTCTGTTGGACTGCGGACCCAGGACAACATGGGTACACCTTGACCATCACGCGGACATGACCGTCAACTCATTGTACAGCATGCACCACTTTCTTGATCACCTTTCCCACAAACACGTCACCTTTAAAATAAATACACCTGTATCACATTCTATGTTATCTGCTCTGTTTATTATCAAGGATGCACAACCGTCAGCATGATCAGAAATGCATCTGTAGTGTGGTATGTCGATAGGCCAGGAGAGGCTGTAGGGACCTAGGGGTGAAAAACAGAACAAGAGTCCATTGAATGTGTGTGTCACACAACCATCACACAGTACTTGTCATCAGGTCTAAGCAATGTACACACATCTCACAGAGCAACAGGGCACAATGTCACAGCCACTGTCAGTGGCATACTACCCTGGACATGGACCATTCCCACACAGCACTCAGTGAACAATAGTCCGCCGTGACAATGCACACATACACCTACACAACTACAGCGACATCAGCCGTCGTACATGGTCACTCACCGTCAAGTGAAGTAGCGGGCGATGAGCTGCTGACGCTCATTCACTGCTTCCTCCTCTCCACTGTCCTCCGTCACTGGACACGGCTTGGCCTGCAGGCGGGGGCCCTGGCTGATCACTGTCATCCACTATCAGGGGGATCTGCCTGCGAATCGCAAGATTGTGCAGCATGCAGCATGCCACAACTATCTGGCACACCTTCTGTGGGGAGTATGCCAGTGCACCCCCGGTGCGGTCCAGGCATCTGAATCTGGATTTCAGGAGTCCAAAAGTCCGCTCTACCACACGTCTGGTCCTCCCATGTGCCTCATTGTATCTGACATCAGCTGGTGTCCGAGGATTGCATAGTGGGCTCAGCAGCCAAGGCCCCTTAGGATATGCAGAATCACCTGGGTGTGAGAAACACGGAGAAACGTTGCATTCCCAACAGGATACAAGGCAGTATGTCACACCCAGCACGCTACACGAGTATGCATACTCACCAACAATCCATGCACGGTCCGGTTGCAGATTGGTCATCATACGTGGGAGGATGCTGTGGCGCATGATGTGCGAGTCATGGGTGGATCCGGGAAACTTCGCACACACGTGTGTGATGATCATGTCCGCCAGGCACACCACTTGCACATTCAGGGAGTGGAAATGTTTCCGGTTCCTGTAGATGTGCTCCATGGCCTGTGGTGCAACAAGGCCAACATGGGTGCAATCAATTGCACCAACAACCTGGGGGATGCGTCCAAGGGCATAGAAAGCACCCTTCACCGCCGCCAAATCACGAGCCCTGGGGAATCGGATGTACCGGTTCCTGTAGAGCATCATAGATGAAAGGACATCCCGTAGCACCATGCTGAACATGGGCTGGGACATCCCACCTCCACTGCCCACCGTGTGTTGAAAGGATCCGGTAGCGAAAAAATGCAGTGCAGCCATCACCTTAGCCGTGGGGGTGAATGCTGTAGGATACACCCTGCGAGGACGGAGGTGGGGTTCCAACATTGCACATAGGTGACGCAGGGTGGGTCGGTCCAGGACGAAACTTCCTTATGACCTCCACATCCTCCATGTCTGCCAGCAATTGGTAGGGGCGATGTATGTTTGGTCTCCTCCTAGGACAGATGGAAGTGGACACATGTCAATGCAACACACCACATGGTATTTACACATACACAAAACAAAGATCACTGACAAAGCAATAGAATCACAGAACAGCTGACAAGTAGGGACAGCACAGCAACATTACTCTTACACAGGTCCCCTTACCAATAGCAAGGACCACTGACACATACCATTGCTATGAGCATGCACATGGGGATTTAGGCCATATTAGCTTGAAAGGCATGATGATGGTTTCAGACTGCATATGTGGGAAGCGGCAACACCACAGCAATATACCTAGCTGCTGTGCCTGACACCGCTTCCGAGGCTGGGTGAGTATGGCACACACCAACAACACAACGTACACAGGCTGAGCGGTACACCAATCGCAGCAGCTTGGACACGCAGAAACAGCCCCAGGGGGCTATATCAGTGTGGGAGGGTGACAGGCATTACCACAGCTTCCAGGGACTACTGACTGGCATCCCTCAACAACACCTGCTGCTGCTGCCACCTGTCCACCTTCATGTCGACGACTCTGATGATATGTCCAGGTCCACTCACCAGCGAGGAGCTGGAGTTCCTGGATTCCGAGCTCCACGCACACTGCCCAAGGCGAATACCTGCAAAAGTCAGGTGTGTGTAAGACAACTACTGTGTGTGTGGGAGTGCATGTGGGGGACACACATGTCGTTGATCCGCAGCACTATGAGTCAGAGCCTGTGGGGTTCCAACATGTTATGTTATGTTATGTTATATAGGTTTATAAAGCGCACTGTTACCCAAGGGTGTCCTGGCGCTGAGCATTGCATGCCTAAGGTAATAGGTACATGAAAAACCTCCCTCCCAGAGCCAGGCTGAGACTAAGCTGAAAACAACCAGGTTTTCAAACTCTTCCTAAATGAAAGGAAATCAGTGCCAGTCCTTAGATATAGCGGCAGACCGTTCCAGGCATTAGTAGCTCTAAGGACAAAGCTCTTCCCACCCCAGTTAGCCTTTCTCATTCTAGGAACGACTGCCAGCTTTGCTTCCATTGAGCGCAATGTTCTCCCTGGAACATACCATTGGATGCGCTTTTGTAAGTCTTCCGGGCCCGAACCCGTCAGGGACTTAAAGACTGTGCAGAGAGCCTTGAATTGGACTCGCTGTAAAATCGGGAGCCAGTGAAGGTGGCGTAGGTCATTTCTGACCGACATAAACCTAGGAGTCCCTGTCAGCAACCTAGCTGCCGCGTTCTGCACCATCTGCAATCTATTAAGATGTTTTTTATTAATGGTCAGGTATAGGCCATTACAGTAGTCTAGTCGGGACAGAATGAGGGCAGAGACGACTGTTCTAAAACTATCTTCTGTGAGGAAAGGTTTTATTTTCCTTAAGGTCCTCAGGATAAAAAAGCTTGTCGACACCACCCCGCTAACCTGGTCCCCAAATGTGAGGGTGTTGTCCATAGTCACCCCCAAGTTCTTGACTTTCCGAGAGGGGGGAGGCCCATAGTGCTAGGCCACCATGCTGGAGTCCAGGGGTTCGGGTTGTTCCCAAAGATAATCACCTCTGTTTTGCCTGCATTCAACTTCAGGCAATTAGCAGACATCCAGCCAGTTATTGCTAGCATACAGTCATGGCAGCTAGGGGCCTTTTCTGCTTCCTTCCCTCTCTGCAGAGACACTACGATTTGGGTGTCATCTGCGTACGAGGTTAGGAGTAGCCCGAAAGATCTTATAAGGGCAGCCAGCGGTCTCACATAAATGTTAAAAAGCGTCGGACTAAGGGACGACCCCTGTGGGACTCCACAGGGTATGGAGAAAGATTTCGATCTATCCCCACCTAGTTCTACCGTTTGTGTTCTGTCGGCCAAAAATGATTTTAGTAGGTTCCAGGCCGTACCCTGGACCCCAGCCTCCGATAGACGGCCCATCAGTAATTCATGATGGACCGTATCGAAGGCTGCCGACAGATCCAACATGATCAGAATGGCGGAGCCTCCTTGGTCCACAACCTCACGCACCTCCTCCGTGGCCTTGATCAGCGCTGATTCCGTGCTGTGTCCTGCACGGAAACCGTATTGAGAGGGATCCAGCAAGTTGTTTTCCTCAATGAACAGACTCAATTGCATGTTCATAGCCTTCTCAAGTATTTTAGCCGGTAGGGGAGACGGGAGATGGGACGGTAGCTACTTGGATCACTGGGATCTAGGTTGGGTTTCTTAATTAGTGGCAGAATTGAAGTTGTTTTCCATGCCATAGGGTAGTGCCCTTCCCTCATTATGAGATTCAGTAGGGAGGTTAAAGTGTTGGAAATAATTTCCGGGAGATTTTGATTACTGCAGCTGGACAGGGATCCAAGGGGAACCTGATCTGCACCCCATCAGCAGACTGGTAACCTCTTTGTTCCCTAAAGGGGAGAATCTATTAAACATAGGAGAATTGTTGATTACCAATTTCCCAGCTGCCAGATCACTGGCCTCCCCTTGTAGATTGCTGAAGGAGGAAAAGATGACCTCGACTTTATTCAGGAAGAAAGAGGCTAAGATATCGCAAAAATCTGGACTACAATGAGTAATCGGTTTAAGGGGGTTCATAAGAGTGGTGACTGTTCTGAAGAGTTCCTTCGCAGAGGACTTGGCACCGGTGATCTGTTCTGAGAAGTAGGCCTTTTTGCTTCCTGGAGTGATTTTTTGTATATTGTAAGGCTGGATTTATAATCTTCCTTATTGGTCAGATTATACCCTTTTCTCCAGAGCCGCTCTAGTCTCTTACAGTCTGATTTATGCTTCTGTAGGTTCTGAGTAAACCAGGGGGCCGAAGAGAGCCCACGTCTGGGGGTACACCTTTTAACCGGAGCCAGTCTGTGACAGGCGGCATTAATCCAGTTCGTGTAGGCCGCTGTGGCATCCTCTATATTATTAGAAATAATAGGGACCGAATCTATCAGGGTTTTATCAAAGCTGCACCTATTAATGTTCTTCCAAGCCCGTGTAAGTATTTTATCCCTAGGCTTGGGTTTAGGAGTTTTGAGGGGGACGAAATGACCAAAAAAATAATGGCTGAATGGTCTGTCCAAGGAAGTGGCAGAATGTCCAGGACAGAGAGGCTGGAGGAATTGGAGAAGATTCCATCAAGCAAATGACCCGCTTCATGAGTCGGACCATCAACCCTCTGCGTAAGGTCCCCGCCCGACATAATTTCCATCAGTCTTACGGTGTCTGTATCGATGGGGTCCTCCATATGGAAGTTGAAGTCCCCAAGAATTGTGAAAGCATTGGCACAGAACCCCTCCTCCAGCAATGAGCCGATGGAGTCCAGAAAACCACCTCTGGGGCCAGGGGGCCGGTAAATAAGCATAGCCTTCAGCGTATCTTGGGGCGTAATTCTCACGCTGACTAACAGTGCCTCACAAGTTGTATTGGAAGCTGTCTCAAAAGAGGGCTCATGCACCGCTTACCATGCTAACTACAGGTGGAAGGGGTATGTAGGCTCTCTGGCGTTTTCCCATGCATGTCCCTCCCGAGTGGTGGTACATGGCATTTTCATGTCAGACATCCAGTGACGCAGCCACTTGGCAATGCATGATTCTGGGCAGCTATTGCTTGTGTGAATGGCTGGCTGGGTCCCTGCTGGCCTTCTCAGTCTCGGCAGACCTGGGCTGCACATTGACCGCCCAATCCTAGAAGGAAACTACACTGACTGTACAGTGGGTTACATGTGTCATCAGTTCACAACTGTCAGGAAATGCGCAAACTCAGCCCTGACGATTGAACACTACAGGCCATGTGATGGTGATGTGTGTGAGAGATAGTGGCACTGAATGTGACCTCCATTGCGGGGTGAGCCATTCACAGGGCGAGTACGTTGAGGGCTGCGCAGTGTTGGACACAGTGAGTCCACCCACAAAGATGTGTTGCCTTGTGATCTATGTGTTGGACTACCTGACACTGGACAGTAGATGTGGGCAGACTACACATTGCTCAAAGTGCTGGCATCCTGCATGTGAATGGGATGGACAGGTACTGTGTACACACTCCCACCAGCATGCATTCACGTGTGGTGTACACATGCTGTTATTCCATGTCCGATACCGTCTTGGCTCTGTTACACGTCTCTGATCATTTAGGATGGGTCAGCATCATGCCACTGTGATTGGTGGATGTGGGTGATGATGAGAAGTGTATGAGTGATATTTCAACACTCTTGTGTACCATCCCTACAGTTGAAAGTCCTCCGGCCCAAGGCCTTGTGATGAGCCATTGCATCCAAGTTGATGCCTCTGTGTATGTGTAACCGACAGTGCAGCAAATCCCACAAAGGGGGTGATGTCATCTGCCGGATGTGCGACTATGTTGCGGGGACTAATCGGGGGATGCCCCCTCGTATTGTCAGGTTGGCACGGCGCAGCATTTCACCTCTAATGGTCTGCTTCTTGACAGTCACACAGCCTGTGCCGGATGCACGTTTGTAGGGGCATCAGCAGCAAGCAGGTGTACAGTATTGTGGGATGGTGTCTTCTGCTGCGAGAGGCAGCATGTGTCCACAGCCTACCCATTATCTGGGTGAATTGTGATGTTTGTTGTGTGATGCAGTGGGTTGTAAGTGTACTCTGTGCTGGGTGCATCTGACATGCATATGCGATTCCTGAGGGTTAGGATGTAATTTGAGCACTCTGCATTGTCAATGCGTTCAGAGTCGTAGGCCTCAGGAACAGCCTCTAGTCTGCTGGAGTGGCAATTCACATGTATGTTTGAGGCACTGTGCCTACTCTGATTACGTTCTGACATATGTGTGCGATGCCTCACCTCATATTCCTGATACTCACACATCCGGCACACTGTGCAACAGTAGTTGTGCTCATGCGATAGACAGGTGTATGGGATGGGCTCATGACCATTGTGGACTGTCATGTTGCAGTCTGTGTGTGTGGTGACCCATTCTGCTCCATGCAGGTATGTCCTTGGCCTAATTACGTAGTGGTCATCCTTGCCACCATCAGGACAGTGGGTGTGCACACAGCGATTAGTGGCTATGGCCACAGGGTGACACAGTCCGGGTGTTGTGCCATGTGCACAACACATGTGCCACTTATTAGCGGCTTCATTTCCTGTACGCCAGCCATTACGTGTTGATTGTGGTAGCTGTATACAATTGCACAGGTATCGTGCAACATGTGCATTTGGGAATGTTCTGTGCTGGCTCCCTTGCACATGTCTGTTTATTTGATGCCAAATGAGTGAGGCCACCTCGCTCTCCCTCATGTAGCATCTCCCGTGTGTGCTGAGGGACAGGGGACGGTCAACAGTGGTGAGGCATCGGATGGAGCAGCTGCACAGGAGTTGGGTGAGACAAATGTGACCGGCGCCTCGGAGGGGGCAGACGTGTGCTGGATGAATCACAGGCCGAGACGACAATTGCTGCGTCATCTGAGGACAGAGGTCATGCATCCATGTTTGCTAGCACAGGGGACGTGTACTCTAGCTCCTCTGCAGCCACGCGGAGGCCAATGCCCGCCCTCCCAACTACTTCCACTGGTGCAACACGTGTCGGCACAAGGATGAAGGATAGAGTGTCCTTCACACCAGGCACAGCTGCCCCTGCGACCACAGACAGGCCCTCAGTGCCGGGTCTGTTGAGCATGTGCGGCATCTCTGCGTGGGTCAGACAGCTCTCCTCAATAACTTCATTGCCCATGGCATCACCTTGCCGCAGGTGACATAGTTAATGGAGGGCCTACATGTACGCGTGGGTGGGCTACACCAGTCTGTCCAATGGTTGTCCCCCCCAGTCAAGGTGGGCCTTCAACTGGGCCACTCTCAGGCTGACATTCCTGACCTTCCTCCACCCCCTGGAAAGTGGCACATCTGACAACAGCAGGGCACGAGTCCTGACAAAAGAGGTGGTGGGACGCTGACGTCATGACAGGAAGTGACATCACGAAAGGTGGCTTGCACCATCAGACTCATTGCCTCCCCTCGCTCACCCCTTAGATGCGATTGCATCAGAGAAGCACGCGCGTGAGCAGCAGCTCCAATCTCGCCCCAGAGAGGCCAAAGTGTGAATGTGTGGCTCCATTTGCTCCATTTATCGGGCTCACGGTAATATCTGTGGGGGGACGCCGTTCAGCCGCGTGGTACCCCGACTCGTGCCCTGGACAACAGTGACAATGCATGGCTGTCTCCGGAGTCCGGATACACCACATGCAACACACAGAAGCTGTAGCTGCCCTAGCGGGCCATGCCGCAAACACCATCCCAGACGACAGGTAGACACACCCCGGCGCTCATAGTCATTACATCCGCTGCCATTGACAAGGGACCCATAGAGTGAGATATGGGCCTCAGGGTGACGAGCCTCCGAGCCATCCACCGCCAACGAGTGTCATGCAACTCACACATTTCGCAAAGCCAATAGGACACTTTGCCTGCACACCAGGGCTCGAGTCGGGGTACCATGCGGGTGGACGGCGTCCCCCCACTTATTTTACCGTGAGCTCGATGACCGGAGCGAATGGAGCCACACATTCACTGTTTGGCCTCTCTGGGGCGAGATTGGAGCTGCTGCTCACGCGCGTGCTTCTCTGATGCAATCGCATCTAAGGGGTGAGAGAGGGGAGGCAATGAGTCTGATGGTGGAAGCCACCTTTCGGGACGTCACTTCCTGTCATGACGTCAGCGTCCCCCCACTTCTTATTTAGGACTTGTGCCCTGCTGCACACTGAGAATGTGTTGCCTGCGAGATGTGACCAGGAGCAGGGTGCCATGACCTCCCACCCACCTAGCTCCACTGCCATCCCATGCCCTGGGTAGCCTGTGCAGGTGGACAATGTAGGGGGTACACCTGGAGGACAGGGGATGTAAGTGCCTCGGCAAGGGCCTGGCAGATGCACAGCAGTATCCAGCATGTCCCCAGAGGGAGGGCTAACGTCTACACCTGATGCAGCATTGATCGTGTGCCCACCTGTTGTGCCCACATGAGTTCACATTCATCCCCCGACAGGTAGGCTTTCCAAATACCCAACACAGTGGAAATCTACCCTTCCGGGATCCTCCCCACACAGTCTGTTTCAACACTGCATGTGTGCACCCACCCGTGCCACCCACCCACCTGTGCCAAGCAGCCCTCCCGCTTCACATGGCACATGTGTGTCTTCCACAGTTGTGCTTCTCTCTCAGGGGCGGAGCTCCAAATGTCCCGTAGCATACAGACAGCACCGAGTCGGACTGGCATCCTGTTTGAATGGTAGGCACCCTAACACAACTACCTGTGACACAGTGGTGGCTGTGGTGGCTATTGTGACTGCCATGGCAGTGTTGCTGTCCATGACAGGGTACACTCACACACAATGCATACGTAGCTTTTCGTATCAGTACTCTGCACATCGGACTGCCCACTGTCCCTGGTGTTGTACAATGTTGCCGCCTGTCTATGTATTCTGTGACTGGATGCTGTTGTTCCTGTAGTGGGTTGTGTCTGTGTAGTTGCTGATTGCAGTTGTTACTGTGTGTGCATAGTTAAGTGAGGCACATGGCGTGTATGGTACCTCAACAATTGCAATGTCTGGTCTCACATTCCTATGTGTATTATACGTGGCTGGGACTTCACTTCTTTCAGACTCTGCTACTTGTGTGTGTGATGAAGACGTATGTCTGTGATACGGATGGATTGTCTGCATGTATTTGGTGGTATTTCTGTGTAAATGTATACGTGTCATGTTTGCGTGCAAGCAAAGCACAGGGTGTGAGTCTAGCCACAGGATGACAGGTAGCATGTGCAGAGTGTGCGGGTATGTGTGAGCTTACTTTCTGGCTGGCCAGCAGTGTAGGTGTATGTGTATCTTGTGATGAACATAGAGTCTGGGCACATGGCTTACTTTCAATGTGTGCATTTGGGAGGTGTAGGTGTGTGTGGTGTGAAGGGTGTGACTTTGGGGTAGTGTTGGTGTGTGTGTGTGCGCTCTGGCAATGTCGACTACACACATGTGTTACCCAGGGGCATGGTGGGTGTTTGTATCCTTGTTCAGGTCTGTGAATGTGAGCACATGTGTATATTGTCTGTTGCACAGTGTGCAGTGTGTGGGTGTGTCCTTGCAGTTCAGGATGACTCCTACTTGATATGTATTGGCCATTGTGGGTCTGCAGGGTGTGTGAATGTCAAGATTGTGCCTTGTTTAATTGAGCATGTATGTGAATTTCGGCGGTTCGTACTCACTGTGCAGCCCTGCCCACCCACACTGATATCGTGTGTGTTTTGTCATGTATTGATGTGGCATGCTTCTTGCGTGGCTCCTATATTTGCTTGATGAGTGTGATGTCAGACTGTGAAGGTAGTTGTACACATATGTAGGACTGTGCTTTGTAGTGACCAGGCTGTCAGTGTTGATGTGATGATCTGTTGGGCCACGTCAGACTCTGACATGCCAAGGCCCACGACCTGTGGTATTTCACTGGGTCCACTGTGGCAGCAACTCATATGCATTGACATCCAATGACACTTGACTACATGGTAATCTCACGAGTCCCGTGTACTTCACACACTCTCATCCTCTCTCATTCGTACTTGTCTACGATCAATAATTCTCCAGAGTCACATATTTGCTTTAAGGCATGTATTGGAACTTACCTCCTCTGTGATGCAGGATGTGGACACTACTGGCAGCGAAATGCATGTGGAGGATATACTTAGCATGATTACACATACAAAAGGGGTACAGGTAGATGTGATTAGTTGTTGATTGTGGAATAAAGGTTTCAGAGTTACGAATGCCCTGCCCTTGCTATGCTACAGTACATTTGCTCATTACTGAAGTGCTCTAGGCTTTGACACAGACAGTATTAATTTTGCCTACCAGACAGCTTGACATCATAGGCACAATACATCTCAGTCCCATGGTACATGATTACTACAATAGTGACTCCGACACACCTGCGTCAGAGGTGACATCAGAGCATGAGCCTACATGCATGCAGCATCGTCTCACATGTTGTTGCGATATGGTGGCTACTGAACATGACACAGTGACTGGGGACATGTTGTAGGGTGTTGCATTTGTTGTCCATGCAAATGTCCTGGCACGGAAGTACAGACGAAGGTGAGGTGACAGTTCTCACGTAATACAGCAGACAGATAAGCGTGCACTGACAGGAGCATGTGTTCAGGTGCGCAGAATACATATTGTAGCATAGTTGTTCATGCAGTATTGGCCATGTGGTCACTGTACACAAGTCCCATACCTCTGCCTCCCCTGTTCATGCAGGGACACAGGATATGGTGATGAACAGGGTGCATGTCCCGAAAATGTCAAGTGTCATGGTAGTGGAGTTGATGGTAAGGTGTTTGTTGCCGATTGCATGGTATAGTTGTTGCACAGCTAACTGCCCACTGCGTGCGGAAGCCAAGCATAGGTACGGTGTTGAACATGAATGTTCAATTGTGGGTATTGATTTGGGGACCCATGAATTGACAAGTTGTCAGGTATGCGATACCTTCCAGCAGGGCATCCCTCGCATTGGTGGTATTCATGGATGACATCCAATGAAGCGGATGGTGGGTTGCAACGTGTTCATCGTAAGTTGTCCCTTGTAGAAGCCTGATGGGACATGTCGGATGACATTCGATGAAACTGTAATCCAGCATACGTTGTGCGGAGGCACACTGGTCCCATTGCAGTGTGTGTCCGATTGCAGCCACAAACGCCATGCCCCCATACACTGAACAGTTCCTGTCGTGGGCGTCCAGGGGTGCAAACAGGTGTACCAAGTCCGCATTTGGACATGCCGGGTTGGAGAGACATAAATCCACAGGCCAGTGGTACGGGCACCTCCGACAGTAGAAAACGGGGATGACGCAGCTGAACATTTCAATGCGGTAAGTTACTCGGTAACTTACATTCAGCATAGCCAGATTTGCACAGCCCACTATCTGTAGCAAGCTATCACTGTACAGCTGCATCTGTCTGGCGTAGGTGTGAAGCACTGGTGCAACAGCCATTTTGCTGCAGGGTGATGTAATGGCGTGCTCCGGCTGCCTGAGCTGTCTGCTGAGTGCAACCTCCGACGATGCTGGGTATTCTTGAATGGATGTTAGGTGGCAGGACTTTGGGTATGGCTTGGGAGGAGTACACAGGCCCTTATCCCACATGCTCCTATGAATGGTCAAGGCCAGTGGTGTCTGTCTCTTTCCTGATTACTTGCATTTGAGCCACAAGGAGCAGTGGTATAATTGTATTTTGTGGTATTATCTTTCTTTCATGTTAGGCGTTATCTGCCAGTGGAAGGTTTACTCAGAATGGCAATGTTTGGCTTCTGGTTGGTACAATGGCTCCATTCTCCTGCAGAATTTGTTGCAATGTGATTTAAGTGTAGGAATGGAAGGACATTCAATGCTATCTGCTCTCCCGTGTGTGGGCGGGACACTTCATTTCCGCTGTACATTGAGACTTGTGTGTGGGCGTAGTGATTGTGAACCCCTGTTCTCAGGCAGCAGGGTTTTTCTCTTTTGTACATTGCATGGCTTGTTATTGCGTGCAGGATGGTATAGGTATTTTTGGATGAGACTGGCGTGCCTTTTGCGGACAATGTCCATTGTTTGCGCTGTTATGTAGCATCCGCCGTGTGCTTCTCCATGTTTTGCACACAGGTGTGTGTCCTATTTCGATGTCACTTTACTCCCCTCTTCGGGACACTTGTGTGACTACAAGTTGACAACTGTGAGTTGTCGGTTGTGGACATGATTGATGCAGGAGGGCCACGTGACATGTGCCTTCAGGGTGGGGCTGGTGTGTGGTGTGTGTAGTTGTGGCCCTGTGGTGTTTGTGTGCAGGCCATGCGTGGCGCTGTCGTTGGGCTCTGCGTTGTGCGCATGTGTACGTGAGTCATCGCCGCTGCGCTGCAGTGCCGTGATGGGGACGTCACCTCCTGGTCCCGGGTAGTGGGTGCCCAGGATGTTGCGAGTTGTTTTAATTTTACAGGTGGAACATGTGTGGGTACAGTGTTGGATGTGTCCTGTCCCCACAGGAGTGTCTGGGGGGGCCATGTACAGTTTTTCCGCCCTTGCATTGTGTGCGGTGTTTGCGTGCCCTTGTTGTGTGTCTGCCTACCTGCGTCGTCTTTGCGCGTTCACTCCTAGGTGCTGCATCAGGTACAGCCTTGGGATGGCCTGGAGAGCAGGATTCATGTCGGAGTAGGCCGGGTTGGTGTTTCTGTAGTCAGCAATGTGGTTTCCGCCTCCTTTTCTCGTGCGGTGTCTCTTTGCAGGTGGGGCTGTTTGGTTGTGTCATCGAAATTTGTACGCCGGGCGGTACGTCATTTCATCGGATGGTGTGTCTCCGTTAGCTCGCGCCGTTACGTAGACGGGCGCACTTTGATGGCGGGCGGCGTCGCGGGCTTACGCGCGGTATTTGCCTGACTTTTCACATCCTCATTTGGCGGGCGTGTGTGCAGTTGCTGGCGGACGGTAACTAGCGGTTTTTGCCTCCGACAGCACAGCAGTAGTGTTTCCGCCCGCCATCGTAATGGACCCCTATATTATTTACAACGATATTTAGGATTCGATATTTTTGTACTTATCTGTTTGTAGATAGGAATTCGATATTCTGGTAGTCGATATTTTGTCACCGATATTTTTGTAGGTCGATATTTAGCTCCTCGATATTCTGTCAGTGATTCTATAGAATTATGTCCAGACAAGTCTTTAAGTGGAGCGAAAAAAGTAGGGGCTCTCTGAAAGGGAACACATTTCTGTGATTCCTATAGCGTGACACCTGACCAGAATTTTGGTTTCTCTTGGATATGTTATTGCATCCAGCTATATAAAACAACAATTGACATATACCTAAAACCTGTCAGTACTATTGGCTTTGTCAATGGCTGTTAGCTGTTTAAGAAAAATGAGTAACAACAATGATTTTATATAAATAATTTACATTGGAAATGTTTCAATTCTGAAATTGTGAGACTGTGAATTGAATATTATTGTGGGCTGTGGAAAGAGTGTTGACCTTCAGTTATTTGCGCTTCATGGTAGATATGCATGCCCATTTTCACTGCACATCTCATCCATCTGCACATCTTCAATCTCATATTTTTAATTTTCACTCTCCACCAAATGCACTTCCTCGCATCTCCCACACTTCCCCACCCCCAAACATACACTGCACTCACTCACATTTAAGCACTTTATTTTTATTTTTTTTGCCTTGTGAAAAGTCTGACATCTGTGTACTCCCGTCACACACATTAAACCAGAATTTCAATTGCAACTGGAATACATGACTGTAAGAAATTGGGTTGTTGGTTGACTGGAGCGTAAGCCCTGGTCCAGCAACAACCACAGACCTTGTCTGGGCGAAGCAAAAGCCAACCGTAAATTTACCTGTGCTCACACTCTGGTAGCTTGACACAGAGCAGTCAGGCTTAACTTAGAGGCAATGAATAAAGTATTTGTGCAATACTTCAAACAGTAATAAAGTGACAACAGCACACAAATATTTTTTTTAGTGTTTTAAGTGTTAGTATATGTGTTAAAAGTATGTATTATTTTTGTCATGTATGTTTGAATTTTGTAAAAGTAAGGAATTTTATGTTAATTAATTTTTGTGCAATTTAATTCCGTAGCGGATTGTGGGTTTATATGGGAATAGGGTGGGAAGTAATTTAATTATAATATATAGTTTTATCATTATTTAGAATTAATTAATTATATGTTTAATATTTTTTGCATAATTTAAGTCTGCAGCGGGTTGTGGGTTTATAGGGGAATAGGGTGGGAAGTAATTTAATTGAAATTAATTAATTTATTATTTTATCACTTAATAATTTAATATTTAATAATTTATAGTGTTAATTAATTTATTACTAATTAATTATAAATTGAATAGTAACAATTAATAATTAATTGGTAATTATGTTAATTGTGTATTTTTTTATTAATTAGAAATTAATTAGATATTCATTATTAACAATTAATTTGTAAATATGTTAATTGTGTACTTTTTTATCAGTGGGTTGAGGGTTGATAGGGAGTAGGGTAGAAAGTACTTTATTTTTATGTATTTTTTATTATTCGTTATATTATAATTTTTTAAGTTATATTTTAGTGTTAATTGTGTGAATTAATTTAGATTTGATTGTTATTAATTATATTGTTAATTGTAATTAGTTAATTAATTAATTGTTAATTCATTATGTTAATTTATTAATATGTTACAATATTGTAGGTAATGTTTATAGGGGAAAATGGTGGGAGGTAAATTAATTTTTAAAAAAGTATTAATTGTTAATTAATTTTAATTATATTGCAGGAGTGGGTATATTAAATTATTCCCCTACGCTATCCAACACTTTCCCTACTGTTGCACTCACTGGAGTGGGAATAGTAATTTTTACCCTCCCGCTATCCAACGCTTTCCCTACTGTTGCACTCACTGGAGTGGGAATAGTAATTTTTACCCTCCCGCTATCCAACGTTTTCCCTACTGTTGCACTGACTGGAGTGGGAATAGTAATTTTTACCCTCCCGCTATCCAATGCTTTCCCTACTGTTGCACTCACTGGAGTGGGAATAGTAGTTTTATCTTTTACGCTATGCAATCTTTTCAGTATTGTTATATTTAATGTAGTGTCAAATATAATTTTTAAAAAATAATAATTTTAATGTTTTAACTTATTATATATAATTTATTTTTATATTTATATTATAGGTTTATATATATATATATATATATATATATATGTAATTCTATTTAAAATTATGTTTTTAACATTTAATTATTAAAAATATTGATTTTTTTAAATATTATTAAGTTAATATATATGTAATAGAAAATTAAAATGCATGTTTATTTTTTGTATTAACTTACATTTATTATTTATGAATTTTAAGGTTATTTAAGTAGAGTTGACGGTCATGGTCGACGAGGTCATCAAGGTGCACCCACAAATCTATGGGAACCAGGTCCAACAGACACCAATAGCCACCAGCAACAGGTTGTGGAGCAGGATCGTAGACCATTTGAATGCAGTTGGGAACGTGCCACGCAACCGGGGGGAAATCACCAAGAGGTGGCAGGACCTGAAAAGCGTGGTCAGGAAGAAGGAGGCCAAGAACCGTGAGCTGGCTGACAGGACTGGCGGCGTAAATCCCGCGCCATTCAAGACCTTCAAGGCATGGGAGGAGAAGGTGCGAGGCATTCTACATCCGGAGAGTCTCACCGGAATACCAGGGGGAGTGGAGGCTGGTAAGTACAAACAAATGTATACCAGCACACCGCTATGTACTGTCATGCACTACCACAATGCCATAGCTCCGAGGGCCGAACACCCCCATGTCCAGTACACAATCCACAAGACATCCCTCACACATGCAACAGACACTCACACACACTCAGCCCATAGGCACCTACAAACAAAACCATGGGGGCATGTGTACAGTCAGCCAGCACCACAACTCCCACCAGCTCCCCTTGTAGCCCAGATGCGCCGGAAGGAGCGCTCCCCACCCCCACACCCATGTGGCAGCCATAGCTGCACAAACCAACAAGTAACAGGTAAGTAGCCTTACCACAAGGCCCATGTATCGGAGGGGGGACTGCAGAAGTACACCCCCCACCAGGCCCCTAGTCCTGCAGCGCAGCAAGATGGAGCACTCCCCACACCCATGTGTCAGCCATCGCAGTGCACACCGTCATCACACAGGTAGATATGTTACCTGACATGGAGGGGTGTCTGTGGATGGTAAACCATCACCACAACTCACAACACGGCCCCCACACCCACAGACCAGCAAGATGGAGCACCCCTCCCTCTCATAACCATGTAGAAGCCATTGCATTGCTCCCTCCAAATCAACAAGTAGGTAGACTACTGTACATGGCGGGGTGTCTGTAGGCATGAGGCTGGACTACGGAAACGCCCTCTACGCAGGAACGACGGCTAAGCTCCTGAGACGGCTGCAACGCATCCAGAACACCTCTGCACGTCTTATCCTCGACATCCCCCGACGCAGCCACATCACACCCCACCTGAGAGACCTGCACTGGCTCCCTGTCAACAAGAGGATAACCTTCAAGCTCCTCACCCACGCACACAAAGCACTCCACAACTCCGGATCAGCCTACCTCAACAGACGACTCAGCTTCTACACCCCCACCCGCCAGCTCCGCTCCACCAGCCTCGCCCTCACCACAGTCCCCCGCATCCGGAAAACGACCGCCGGCGGCAGATCCTTCTCCCACCTCGCCGCCAAGACCTGGAACACCCTCCCCACCAACCTTCGGCAGACCCAAGACCTACTGGCCTTCAGAAGACTCCTCAAGACCTGGCTCTTCGATCAGTAGCAGCAACACCCCCCTCTTCCCCCAGCGCCTTGAGACCCTCGCGGGTATGTAGTGCGCTTTATAAGTGACATGATTGATTGATTGATTGATAAGTAGCCTTACCACAAGGCCCGTGTATCGGAGGGGGGACTGCAGAAGTACACCCCCCACCAGGCCCCCAGTCCTACAGCGCAGCAAGATGGAGCACTCCCCACACCCATGTGTCAGCCATCGCAGTGCACACCGTCATCACACAGGTAGATATGTTACCTGACATGGAGGGGTGTCTGTGGATGGTAACCATCACCACAACTCACAACACGGCCCCCACACCCACAGACCAGCAAGATGGAGCACCCCTCCCTCTCATAACCATGTGGTAGCCATTGCATTGCTCCCTCCAAACCAACAAGTAGGTAGACTACTGTACAGGGAGGGGTGTCTGTAGGCATGAGGACTGTACTACGACTAACATGTGGGACATGTCACGTAGCAGAGGAACAGGTAGCACTGCTCCCTGTCATAATCATGTGACCAATGTGCACACGGACATAAATTACAGAGTCATAGCCCACATGAACCATCTCAAATACAGTAACACGTAAGGAGTCACGTCTGCATGCACAAGTCTCTCTGGAGTACTGACCCACATGGCGTGCACTGTGCCAGTCATCACACACATCAGCAACACCATCCAAGTCTTGTCCATGTAGTCGTGTCTGCTTGTTCCCTTGACATTGTACAACATCACCCATGTAAGTCTATCTTGTCTAAATGAAACAGAGTGGAACCCCAGTAATGTCACATACACCACTGGACCCATGAACCACACAGCTACACAATGCACATTCAAAATCTCATCCATCACATCTTTCAGCCCCAGTGTGATGAGAGGTATATCATCTAAACAGTTGTCCCATATACAGTAGTTCAGCAAAGATTCCTGCCGATGACCAATAATGTGTCTGCTGTGTCTGAAGCGCACGTCACACTGTGAGTTACAACATACCAAATATAGTCAACACCCCAAGAGCCCTGCATTGCTGCACATGGCTGAGAGTAGCACGCACACCAAGGAATTGTCCCATCTGCAATACGTTGTGTGGCACACAACCATTACTCACTCACTACAATGCTTGCAGTGTAATGTCCTAAAATGACAACAGTGAGCAGATATGCTGGGTAAGTCAGACATACACACACCTTTGTCTCTGTAGTGTCGTGTGGCCAAAACACATGTCCCCTTCTGCACCCATATGTCACAGTATGTACCACAGTACCATATTTCATCTCTAAAGCGTCCATGGGGCTGTACCCCTTCTGCCATCTGCGTCTCCAAGCGTTGCATGTGAACCCCAAAAACATATTCCAACACTAAAGCATCCATGGGGCTGTACCCCGTTCCCACCAAAGCCACAAAATGTAGGGGTACTGCAACACACACCAATTGGCATTTCAAATCCGTCACATGCCATATGCACCCACCACACTATTCCATTGCTTTGATCACGCACACACATTGTAGAGCAATACACACACATCCGGGAAATCAGTGCACAACTGTGCACAAACTGTGCATGTCAGACATCTAACACAAACCTTGCGAGGTGCAACACAATAACCTTTCATCTCCGCCCCACAGGTGACAAACAGCATGATACTGCAGATGGAGACAGCAGCCATCACAGCCAGTCCACAAGCCCCCACCCGGACTCACGGATGTGGAAAACCTGGACACCTCTACGGACGAGGACTCCCGACCAGGCACATCTGGTGTGGCAGGGCGCAACAGCTCCCCAGGACCCCTCCTACCCACCAACCCATCACCCAGGGCTGGTGACCAGTCCCAGGCCCCTGCTGCCACGGTCATTGCGGCCACCACCACCGCCGCAACCACCACCACCATCACCACCACCAGGGCCTCCCTGACCACCAACCCTGCGCAAGGGGTGGCACGCACCTCGACATCCACCCTGGGAGCCAGAACGAGGCCCCGGGTGACCAATGTGGTGAGTGGGCAGGTCGGTGGCAGCAGTTCAGGTGGGAGGAGCAGGGTCAGGCCAACGCCAACAGAGCCTGGGAGCCAAGCCCTGCCGCAAATAGCCAGAGTCCTTGGGGCCTATGAAGAGGCCCAGGGACAATGGGCCAGGTCAGCTTCCGACACGCGGGAAGTCCTTGGGGTGTTGAGGTCCATGGACGCCCACATGGGCCAACTTGTGGACCTCATGGGCCACCTAGTGGTGGCGGTGAGGGCCCACTCAAGGCCAACCACACCACCTCCGCCACCACCTGCTGGGGCGCAGGGACGTGCAACATCCAGTTACCCTGCGTCCACAGCGAGTGGGCAATCCTCAGCCACCACCAGCAGCCCACACACACAACCCCCCCCTCCCAAACGTGGAAGGGGCCATCCGAAGAGGAAACAAATGTCCAGAGAGGACTCTGCACGCTCCAAACGCCAGTGAGTCAGCCAGCCACGGTGGCCATCTCCTGCATTCACTTGGACTACCATCCTACCCCACACTGCCAGGTGAATGGCATATGTCTGTTGGACTGAGGACCCAGGACAACATGGGTACACCTTGACCATCACGCGGACATGACCGTCAACTCATTGTACAGCATGCACCACTTTCTTGATCACCTTGCCCACAATCACGTCACCTTTAAAATAAATGCACCTGTATCACATTCTATGTTATCTGCTCTGTTTATTATCAAGGATGCACAACCGTCACCATGATCAGAAATGCATCTGTGGTGTGGTATGTCGATGGGCCAGGAGAGGCTGCAGGGACCTAGGGGTGAAAAACAGAACAAGAGTCCATTGAATGTGTGTGTCACACACTCATCACACAGTACTTGTCTTCAAGTCTAAGCAATGTACACACATCTCACAGAGCAACAGGGCACAATGTCACAGCCACTGTCAGTGGCATACTACCCTGGACATGGACCATTGCCACACAGCACTCAGTGAACAATAGGCCGCCGTGACAATGCACACATACACCTACACAACTACAGCGACATCAGCCATCGTACATGGTCACTCACCGTCAAGTGAAGTAGCGGGCGATGAGCTGCTGACGCTCATTCACTGCTTCCTCCTCTCCACTGTCCTCGTCACTGGACACGGCTTGGCCTGCAGGCGGGGGCCCTGGCTGATCACCGTCATCCACTATCAGGGGGATCTGCCTGCGAATCGCAAGATTGTGCAGCATGCAGCATGCCACAACTATCTGGCACACCTTCAGTGGGGAGTATGCCAGTGCACCCCCGGTGCGGTCCAGGCATCTGAATCTGGACTTCAGGAGTCCAAAAGTCCGCTCTACCACACGTCTGGTCCTCCCATGTGCCTCATTGTATCTGACATCAGCTGGTGTCCGAGGATTGCGTAGTGGGCTCAGCATCCAAGGCCCATTAGGATATGCAGAGTCACCTGGGTGTGAGAAACACGGAGAAACGTTGCATTTCCAACAGGATACAAGGCAGCATGCCACACGCAGCACGCTACACGAGTATGCATACTCACCAACAATCCATGCACGGTCCGGTTGCAGATTGGTCATCATACGTGGGAGGATGCTGTGGCGCATGATGTGCGAGTCATGGGTGGATCCGGGAAACTTCGCACACAAGTGTGATGATCATGTCCGAAAATGTGTCGGGGCATGGTTACACCCCAAGCCCAATTGCACAGCTTAAAGGTGAATATACCATTCACTAAATGTATAATAATCCATGTTTTCTCCGTGTACTCAAAGTTTTTCAAAATTTTAGTCACTTTTCATCACATCTCATCCATACGAGGGGTTTCGCGCTGTTTCCAAAAGTTTTCCATGCTCCAATGTGCCCATCCGGACCTCTTTTAAGAACACAAATAGATGTGCAATTCATCCAAAGCAGTGTTTATTAAAACCCAATGCATTTCGGGCTTCTTGAGCCCTTCTTCAGGGGTCACTACAAATGAGCAATAAAACAATCATCATTAATACACTGTCCATAATCACAATGAAACATCATGCTAGCCATGAGGAACTAATTGCCTTTAAAAACACTTTATCACTATTGTTATGGGTGTCAAATAACGCGAAATTACACTTAAGCAAAAATGAAATCCTACATATCTTGATCAAACGACTCATTTATTAAAATTAACATTACACCCCCCTCCCCCCAACCCAATTTCTTGTTGACTATTTCACCCAATTTTCTCCTTCAAGTTATCCTCGTGTTTTAATATACTGGTCTTTACACCTCCCCACCTTTTCTTATTACACCCTCTTGCTACTTCCACCCTTACAAAATCTCACCACATGCACTCTACTACCTCACATCCATCCTCCACTCAATGCTACATATACTGCCTCTCATCACAAACATCCCCGCTTATCACAAACACCCGCACTCACGCAAACGCTTAATTCACAACCTCACTAAATCCCTCACCAAAACCTACGTACGTCCCTTACCTAATCAACCTTTCCTTTCAACCATTTCCGCCCGCACTCACGCCTCCCGAATGTGCAAACATACACCGCGTTCTGTTATCGCTCAATCCTCAGTGCTAACGTACCTGCAGAAACTTCATAATGCCTTCATCCCCATTGCTCGGTTCAAGAAAGTGTTCCCTCTCTTATTCAACCACCAAATTTAAACCAAACAATTCCACTATAATCCCTCCCTCATACGTGATGCGCAATTGGTCACCTGATCCACCCACTGTTTTAACGCCCTTTAATGCGAAAGTAAACTCAAACTCCCATAATGCAATTCACTACCGACAATCAAAATTTCACGCTATCATGGCTTTACAACAATGAATTTTTCTACGAGTTTCACTCGAACAGATAGAATAAAATATGCATGAACGTTAGATAACTAACGCCTCAAGTACACAAATGCTTTTAAAGTTCATTTAAAAAAACACCGTAAACACAAACTTATGGACATAAAAGATGTTTTCGCCAGACGTATGGAAGCTACGAAATATGATGCAAACGTTTTTCTCTTAGTCACATTTTTGTTGTTTGGGTGCAAACCCATTGTAGGGCAATGTATAATGCAAAATTGAATCAAGATGATGGGATGCACACCATTTATAAATAGTTTGTCATGTAAACAATAGTTAGCCGAATTTGCGTGCTAACTGGGTAAATGATGATCATGTCCGCCAGGCACACCACTTGCACATTCAGGGAGTGGAAATGTTTCCGGTTCCTGTAGATGTGCTCCATGGCCTGTGGTGCAACAAGGCCAACATGGGTGCAATCAATTGCACCAACAACCTGGGGGATGCGTCCAAGGGCATATAAGGCACCCTTCACCGCAGCCAAATCACGAGCCCTGGGGAATCGGATGTACCGGTTCCTGTAGAGCATCATAGCTGACAGGACATCCCGTAGCACCATGCTGAACATGGGCTGGGACATCCCACCTCCACTGCCCACCGTGTGTTGAAAGGATCCGGTAGCGAAAAAATGCAGTGCAGCCATCACCTTAGCCGTGGGGGTGAATGCTGTAGGATACACCCTGCGCGGACGGAGGTGGGGTTCTAACATTGCACATAGGTGACGCAGGGTGGGTCGGTCCAGACGGAACTTCCTTATGACCTCCACATCCTCCATGTCTGCCAGCAATTGGTAGGGGCGATGTATGTTTGGCCTCCTCCTAGGACAGATGGAAGTGGACACATGTCAATGCAACACACCACATGGCATTTTCACATACACAAAACATAGATCACTGACAAAGCAATAGAATCACAGAACAGCTGACAAGTAGGGACAGCACAGCTACATTACTCTTACACAGGTCCCCTTACCAATAGCAAGGACCACTGACACAAACCATTGCTATGAGCATGCACATGGGGATTTAGGCCATAATAGCTTGAAAGGCATGATGATGGTTTCAGACTGCATATGTGGGAAGCAGCAACACCACAGCAATATACCTAGCTGCTGTGCCTGACACCGCTTCCGAGGCTGGGTGAGTATGGCACACACCAACAACACAACGTACACAGGCTGAGCGGTACACCAATCGCAGCAGCTTGGACACACTGAAACATCCCCAGGGGCCTATATCAGTGTGGGAGGGTGACAGGCATTGCCACAGCTTCCAGGGACTGCTGACTGGCATCCCTCAACAACACCTGCTGCTGCTGCCACCTGTCCACCTTCATGTCGACGACTCTGATGATATGTCCAGGTCCACTCACCAGCGAGGAGCTGGAGTTCCTGGATTCCGAGCTCCACGCACACTGCCCAAGGCAAATACCTGCAAAAGTTGTGTGTGTAAGACAACTACTGTGTGTGTGGGAGTGCATGTGGGGGACACACATGTCGTTGATCCGCAGCACTATGAGTCAGAGCCTGTGGGGTTCCAACATGCACCGCTTACCATGCTTACTACAGGTGGAAGGGGTATGTAGGCTCCCTGGCGCTTTCCCATGCATGTCCCTCCCGAGTGCTGGTACATGGCATTTTCATGTCAGACATCCAGTGACGCAGCCACTTGGCAATGCATGATTCTGGGCAGCTATTGCTTGCGTGAATGGCTGGCTGGGTCCCTGCTGGCCTTCTCAGTCTCGGCAGACCTGGGCTGCACATTGACCGCCCAATCCTAGAAGGAAACTACACTGACTGTACAGTGGGTTACATGTGTCATTAGTTCACAACTGTCAGGAAATGCGCAAACTCAGCCCTGACGATTGAACACTACAGGCCATGTGATGGTGATGTGTGTGAGAGATAGTGGCATTGAATGTGACCTCCATTGCGGGGTGAGCCATTCACATGGCGAGTACGTTGAGGGCTGCGCAGTGTTGGACACAGTGAGTCCACCCACAAAGATGTGTTGCCTTGTGATCTATGTGTTGGACTACCTGACACTGGACAGTAGATGTGGGCAGACTACACATTGCTCAAAGTGCTGGCATCCTGCATGTGAATGGGATGGACAGGTACTGTGTACACACTCCCACCAGCATGCATTCACGTGTGGTGTACACATGCTGTTATGCCATGTCCGATACCTTCTTGGCTCTGTTACACGTCTCTGAGTATTTAGGATGGGTCAGCATCATGCCACTGTGATTGGTGGATGTGGGTGATGATGAGAAGTGTATGAGTGATATTTCAAGCCTCTTGTGTACCATCCCTGCAGTTGAAAGTCCTCCGGCCCAAGGCCATTAAGTGAGCCATTGCATCCAAGTTGATGCCTCTGTGTATGTGTAACCGACAGTGCAGCCAATCACACAAAGGGGGTGACGTCATCTGCCGGATGTGCGACTATGTGGCGGGGACTAATCGGGGGATGCCCCCTCGTATTGTCAGGTTGGCACGGCGCTGCATTTCACCACTAATGGTCTGCTTCTTGACAGTCACACAGCCTGTGCCGGATGCACGTTTGTAGGGGCATCAGCAGCAAGCAGGTGTACAGTATTGTGGGATGGTGTTATATGCTGCGAGAGGCAGCATGTGTCCACAGTCTACCCATAATCTGGGTAATGTGATGTTTGTTGTGTGATGCAGTGGGTTGTAAGTGTACTCTGTGCTGGGTGCATCTGACATGCATATGCGATTCCTGAGGGTTAAGATGTAATTTGAGCACTCTGCATTGTCAATGCGTTCAGAGTCGTAGACCTCAGGAACAGCCTGTAGTCTGCTGGAGTGGCAATTCACATGTATGTGCAAGACCACTGACTCATTGTCAGTGAAATTGCTCTCCCACCCTCGCAGCTCCACCATTAAGTGAGGCCTGCCCCTGCACTCTCGAGTGTTGGTGATCGAGGCCCTCCTCCACCCGCAGGTTTCCCTGCGCCTCATCCCTGGTGGTCCAGTGGACCTCTGTCTCCTTCCTCTAACTCTGCTCTTTCACTCGTTTTTCTACCCTTTTTTATCTTTCACCACTTTTCTGCATCTCTGCTCTTTTGTGCCTTATTTCTGCTCATTTTCCCTTCCTCTCGCTCTGCCCTTTCACTTGTTTTCACTCGTTTTTCTACCCTCTCTTATCTTTCACCTGTCTGCACTTTTCTGCATCTCTGCTCTTTTGTGCCTTATTTCTGCTCATTTTCCCTTCCTCTCGCTCTGCCCTTTCACTAGTTTTCACTCGTTTTTCTACCCTCTTTTATCTTTCACCTTTCTGCATCTCTGCTCTTTTGTGCCTTATTTCTGCCTATTTTCCCTTTTTTCTTTATCCCTTATTTCCTCCCTTTACCTTTCCCCACCGCTGCTGCCCCGCGGCCCCTCACCCCCAGCGCGACCGGCCCAATCCAGCTCCCTTCCCCGCTCCCGCCTCCCAGCTGTCCAGCCCTCCCCGACCCCTACTTAATGGCGGCCACTGCGGGGACAGGCGAGCAAGACCACTGACTCATTGTCAGTGAAATTGCTCTCCCACCCTCGCAGCTCCACCATTAAGTGAGGCCTGCCCCTGCACTCTCGAGTGTTGGTGATCGAGGCCCTCCTCCACCCGCAGGTTTTCCTGCGCCTCATCCCTGGTGGTCCAGTGGACCACTGTCTCCTTCCTCTAACTCTGCTCTTTCACTCGTTTTTCTACCCTTTTTTATCTTTCACCACTTTTCTGCATCTCTGCTCTTTTGTGCCTTATTTCTGCTCATTTTCCCTTCCTCTCGCTCTGCCCTTTCACTTGTTTTCACTCGTTTTTCTACTCTCTCTTATCTTTCACCTGTCTGCACTTTTCTGCATCTCTGCTCTTTTGTGCCTTATTTCTGCTCATTTTCCCTTCCTCTCGCTCTGCCCTTTCACTAGTTTTCACTCGTTTTTCTACCCTCTTTTATCTTTCACCTTTCTGCATCTCTGCTCTTTTGTGCCTTATGTCTGCCTATTTTCCCTTTTTTCTTTATCCCTTATTTCCTCCCTTTACCTTTCCCCGCCGCTGCTGCCCCTGCGGCCCCTCCCCCAGCGCGACCGGCCCAATCCAGCTCCCTCCCCGCTCCCGCCTCCCAGCTGTCCAGCCCTCCCCGACCCCTACTTAATGGCGGCCACTGCGGGGACAGGCGAGCAAGACCACTGACTCATTGTCAGTGAAATTGCTCTCCCACCCTCGCAGCTCCACCATTAAGTGAGGCCTGCCCCTGCCCCTGCACTCTCGGGTGTTGGTGATCGAGGCCCTCCTCCACCCGCAGGTTTCCTGCGCCTCATCCCTGGTGGTCCAGTGGACCTCTGTCTCCTTCCTCTAACTCTGCTCTTTCACTCGTTTTTCTACCCTTTTTTATCTTTCACCACTTTTCTGCATCTCTGCTCTTTTGTGCCTTATTTCTGCTCATTTTCCCTTCCTCTCGCTCTGCCCTTTCACTTGTGTTCACTCGTTTTTCTACCCTCTCTTATCTTTCACCTGTCTGCACTTTTCTGCATCTCTGCTCTTTTGTGCCTTATTTCTGCTCATTTTCCCTTCCTCTCGCTCTGCCCTTTCACTAGTTTTCACTCGTTTTTCTACCCTCTTTTATCTTTCACCTTTCTGCATCTCTGCTCTTTTGTGCCTTATTTCTGCCTATTTTCCCTTTTTTCTTTATCCCTTATTTCCTCCCTTTACCTTTCCCCGCCGCTGCTGCTCCCGCGGCCCCTCCCCCCCAGCGCGACCGGCCCAATCCAGCTCCCCTCCCCGCTCCCGCCTCCCAGCTGTCCAGCCCTCCCCGACCCCTACTTAATGGCGGCCACTGCGGGGACAGGCGAGCAAGACCACTGACTCATTGTCAGTGAAATTGCTCTCCCACCCTCGCAGCTCCACCATTAAGTGAGGCCTGCCCCTGCCCCTGCACTCTCGAGTGTTGGTGATCGAGGCCCTCCTCCACCCGCAGGTTTCCCTGCGCCTCATCCCTGGTGGTCCAGTGGACCTCTGTCTCCTTCCTGTAACTCTGCTCTTTCACTCGTTTTTCTACCCTTTTTTATCTTTCACCACTTTTCTGCATCTCTGCTCTTTTGTGCCTTATTTCTGCTCATTTTCCCTTCCTCTCGCTCTGCCCTTTCACTTGTTTTCACTCGTTTTTCTACCCTCTCTTATCTTTCACCTGTCTGCACTTTTCTGCATCTCTGCTCTTTTGTGCCTTATTTCTGCTCATTTTCCCTTCCTCTCGCTCTGCCCTTTAACTAGTTTTCACTCGTTTTTCTACCCTCTTTTATCTTTCACCTTTCTGCATCTCTGCTCTTTTGTGCCTTATTTCTGCCTATTTTCCCTTTTTTCTCTATCCCTTTTTTCCTCCCTTTACCTTTCCCCGCCGCTGCTGCCCCCGCGGCCCCTCCCCCCAGCGCGATCGGCCCAATCCAGCTCCCCTCCCCGCTCCCGCCTCCCAGCTGTCCAGCCCTCCCCGACCCCTACTTAATGGCGGCCACTGCCGAAGGCGCGTCAAAGGCAAGCCCGCCTGCGCCCGTCCGCGACCCGACCGCGACCAGCGCAAGGAACCCTGGACCTCCGCCCCGCCAACGCTATGACCCAGCAGCACTCCACGCACTCAACCCAGGCCGCAACAACAACTGCAAGCTAGCATCACCAGCCGACTCCCACGGACCCTTCAGCTGTCACCGCTGCCGGCACACCTGCAGCACCGCCAAGAACACGGATCCAGCACAACCCGCCCAAAAGAACACAACCGAACCGAAGACCCTGCAATGCATCCTCCTCAACGTCCGATCCCTCCACAAACACGCCACAGAAATCTGGGACCTCCTCGACAGCACCACCCCGGACGTAGCGTTCTTCACCGAAACCTGGACCAACACCACCTCGGGACCGGACATCGCCATCGCCACCCCCAAGGATACAAGATCTCCAGGAAGGACCGCCCCACCCGCCCAGGAGGAGGAATCGCCATCGTCCACAAATCCAGCCTCCGCCTGAGCACACTCCCTGACGAGCCCACAGAACTGATGGAACACCTTCACTTCAAGATACTGGCCAGCCCCACCGCCACCCTCCGAGGAACCCTCATCTACCGACCCCCTGGACCACACGGACCCTTCGCCAACTCCATCACGGACATTATCTCCCCGCAGGCCATCGCATCCACCAACTACACCCTGCTGGGAGACCTCAACTTCCACCTCGACAACCAACTGGACCCCAACACCACATCCCTCCTGGACAACCTCCACAACATTGGACTGCGCCAGATCATGACCGAGCCCACGCACTCAGCAGGACACACCCTCGACCCCCTCTTCACTACAGGAAACTCCATCACCTTCAGCCACACCACCGAACTCCCATGGACCGACCATCGTTGCGTCCACTTCACCTTCAGAACACCCACCATCCACAGACAACAGCACCTGCTTCCACGAAGAAACTGGACCAAAATCACCGACGACCAGCTCACCTCCTCACTCAACAACTCCACCCCAACCATCGCGAAAAAACGACGACCCCAACACCGCAGCCCAACCCTGCATAGATGGATCTCGGACAGCACCAACACCATAGCCCCCCTCAAGAAAAACAACAATACCCGCGCCAAGAAAGCCAGATGGTTTACCACCGAACTTCGAGAGACCAGAAGCACATGCCACCGCCTCGAAAAGGCCTGGAGGAACACCAAATCCACAGAATCCCACGACAACTTCAGAGCCACCACCAACGCCCACCATCAACTCATCAGAGAAACGAGGAAAAAAGCGATTGAAGACAGAATCTCCACCCACGCGCACAACAGCAAGGAACTCTTCAGCATCATCAAGGAGTTCGCCCAACCCACTAGCGAGTCTACCGACATCCCTCCCTCACAAGACCTCTGCGACAAACTCAGCACCTTTTTCCACCACAAAATCAAGAGCATCTACGACAACTTCGACGAAGACAACCAACACACTGAACCCTCACCAACCACCCCCGACACCCGGAAACCAGCGATTGACGACTGGACAGCCCTCACCACCGAAGACACACTGAAGACAATGAAGTCAATCCACTCAGGGGCCCCCACGGACCCCTACCCCCACCACATCTTAAACAGAGCCGCCGACACCATTGCACCCATGCTCCGCCACACCATCAACCGCTCCCTGGCGACCACCTCGTTCCCCGACGACTGGAAACACGCCGAGGTCAACCCCCTCCTAAAGAAACCCTCAGCGGACCCCACCGACCTAAAAAACTACAGACCCATCTCCCTGCTCCCGTTCCCAGCGAAAGTCATTGAGAAAGCCATCAACAGCCAGCTCGCCACATTCATTGAAGAACACAACATCCTCGACTCCTCCCAATCTGGCTTCAGAAAAAACCACAGTACGGAAACCGCCCTCCTCGCCGCAACAGACGACATCCTCACCCTACTGGACAAAGGAGAAACAGTAGCCCTCATCCTCCTCGACCTATCAGCGGCGTTCGACACAGTCTCCCACCGCACCCTAATACGCAGACTCTACGACGCAGGAATCCAGGACAAGGCCCTCGACTGGATCCGCTCCTTCCTCTCCGGCAGGACGCAGCGGGTCAGACTCCCCCTTTCCTCTCGGACCCCACACCTACCACCTGCGGAGTCCCCCAGGGCTCCTCCCTCAGCCCGACGCTCTTCAACGTCTACATTGCTCCACTCGCCCCCATCGTCAGAACCTACGGACTCAACATCGTGTCATACGCAGACGACATCCAGCTCATCCTCTCCCTATCCAACGAGCCCAACACCGCCAGACGCAACTTTCGAGAAGGCATGGAAGCCGTCGCCAAATGGATGAAAAACAGCTGCCTACAACTAAACACCAACAAAACATAAGTACTCATCATGGGCCCAAACCCCGATGCCTGGAGCGACACCTGGTGGCCCCCCGCCCTCGGAAACCCGCCAACCCCCACGGACCACGCACGCAACCTGGGAATCATCCTGGACTCCGAGCTCAAAATGGACCGCCAGATCAACTCTGTTTCGTCTTCCTGCTTCCACACCCTCCGCCTCCTTCGTAAGACCTTCAAATGGATCCCCCTCGAACACCGAAAGACCATCACTCACGCCCTGGTCACCAGCAGACTTGACTACGGCAACGCACTCTACGCCGGAATAAACAAAAACCTCACCCGCAAGCTACAGAACATCCAGAACGCCGCCGCAAGACTGGTCCTCAACCTGCCAAAACACTGCCACATCTCCCAGCACCTGCGCACACTCCACTGGCGCCCTGTCGAGGCGAGAATCACCTTAAAGATGCTCACCCACGCACACAAGGCCCTCCACGGCACCGGACCAGCATACCTGAACAGCCGACTCAAATTCCACGCACCCCAAAGGACCCTACGATCAGCCCAGCTCTCCTACGCCGTGGTCCCCCGCACCAGAAAGACCAGATCGGGAGGCCGCTCCTTCTCCTTCCTCGCGGCCAAAGCATGGAACGCCCTTCCGCTCCACCTCAGACAGGCAACATCGCTCCCCATCTTCGCAAGAAACCTCAAAACCTGGCTCTTCGGCAGACCCCCTCCTTGATGGATGGAACCTGCACCCCCCCCCCAGCGCCTTGAGACCCTTACGGGTGAGTAGTCGCGCTTTAACAAACCCCTGATTGATTGATTGATTGTATGTTTGAGGCACTGTGCCTACTCTGATTTCGTTCTGACATATGTGTGCGATGCCTCACCTCATATTCCTGATACTCACACATCCGGCACACTGTGCAACAGTAGTTGTGCTCGTGCGATAGACAGGTGTATGGCATGGGCTCATGACCATTGTGGACTGTCATGTTGCAGTCTGTGTGTGTGGTGACCCATTCTGCTCCATGCAGGTATGTCCTTGGCCTAATTACGTAGTGGTCATCCTTGCCACCATCAGGACAGTGGGTGTGCACACAGCGATTAGTGGCTATGGCCGCAGGGTGACACAGTCCGGGTGTTGTGCTATGTGCACAACACATGTGCCACTTATTAGCGGCTTCATTTCCTGTACACCAGCCATTACGTGTTGATTGTGGTAGCTGTATACAATTGCACAGGTATCGTGCAACATGTGCATTTGGGAATGTTCTGTGCTGGCTCCCTTGCACATGTCTGTTTAATTGATGCCAAATGAGTGAGGCCACCTCGCTCTCCCTCATGTAGCATCTCCCGTGGGTGCTGAGGGACAGGGGACGGTCAACAGTGGTGAGGCATCGGATGGAGCAGCTGCACAGGAGCTGGGTGAGACAAATGTGACCGGCGCCTCGGAGGGGGCAGACGTGTGCTGGATGAATCACAGGCCGAGACGACAATTGCTGTGTCATCTGAGGACAGAGGTCATGCATCCATTTTTGCTAGCACAGGGGACGTGTACTCTGGCTCCTCTGCAGCCACGCTGAGGCCAATGCCCGCCCTCCCAACTACTTCCACTGGTGCAACACGTGTCGGCACAAGGATGAAGGATAGAGTGTCCTTCACACCAGGCACAGCTGCCCCTGCACATGTGACCCCTGCTGCCCTCAGTGACGGGTCTGTTGAGCATGTGCGGCATCTCTGCGTGGGTCAGACAGCTCTCCTCAATAACTTCATTGCCCATGGCATCACCTTGCCGCAGGTGACATAGTTCATGGAGGGCCTACATGTACGCGTGGGTGGGCTACACCAGTCTGTCCAATGGTTGTCCCCCCCAGCCATGGTGTACCTTCAACTGGGCCACTCTCAGGCTGACATTCCTAACCTTCCTCCACCCCCCTGGAAAGTGGCACATCTGACAACAGCAGGGCACGAGTCCTGACAAAAGAGGTGGTGGGACGCTGACGTCAGGACAGGAAGTGACGTCACGAAAGGTGGCTTGCACCATCAGACTCATTGCCTCCCCTCGCTCACCCCTTAGATGCGATTGCATCAGAGAAGCACGCGCGTGAGCAGCAGCTCCAATCTCGCCCCAGAGAGGCCAAAGAGTGAATGTGTGGCTCCATTTGCTCCAGTTATCGGGCTCACGGTAATATCAGTGGGGGTCGCCGTTCAGCCGCGTGGTACCCCGACTCGAGCCCTGGACAACAGTGACAATGCATGGCAGTCTCCGGAGTCCGGATACACCACATGCAACACACAGAAGCTGTAGCTGCCCTAGCAGGCCAGGCTTCAAACATCATCCCAGACGAAAGGTAGACACACCCCGGCGCGCATAGTCATTACATCCGCTGCCATTGACAAGGGACCCATAGAGTGAGATATGGGCCTCAGGGTGACGGGCCTCCGAGCCATCCCCCGCCAACGAGTGTCATGCAACTCACACATATCGCAAAGCCAATAGGACACTTTGCCTGCACACCAGGGCTCGAGTCGGGGTACCATGCGGGTGGACGGCGTCCCCCCACTTATTTTACAGTGAGCTCGATAACCGGAGCAAATGGAGCCACACATTCACTCTTTGGCCTCTCTGGGGCGAGATTGGAGCTGCTGCTCACGCGCGTGCTTCTCTGATGCAATCGCATCTAAGGGGTGAGCGAGGGGCGGCAATGAGTCTGATGGTGCAAGCCACCTTTCGTGACGTCACTTCCTGTCATGACGTCAGCGTCCCCCCACTTCTTATTTAGGACTTGTGCCCTGCTGCACACTGAGAATGTGTTGCCTGCGAGATGTGACCAGGAGAAGGGTGCCATGAGCTCCCACCCACCAAGCTCCACTGCCATCCCGTGCCCTGGGTAGCCTGTGTAGGTGGACAATGTAGGGGGTACACCTGGAGGACAGGGGATGTAAGTGCCTTGGCAAGGGCCTGGCAGACGCACAGCAATATCCAGCATGTCCCCAGAGGGAGGGCTAACGTCTACACCTGATGCAGCATTGATCGTGTGCCCGCCTGTTGTGCCCACACGAGTCCACATTCATCCCCAGACAGGTAGGCTTTCCAAATACCCAACACAGTGGAAATCTACTCCTCCGGGATCCTCCCCACACAGTCTGTTTCAACACTGCATGTGTGCACCCACCCGTGCCACGCACCCACCTGTGCCAAGCAGCCCTCCCGCTTCACATGCCACATGTGTGTCTTCCACAGTTGTGCTTCTCTCTCAGGGTTGGAGCTCCAACTGTCCCGTAGCATACAGACAGCACTGAGTCGGACTGGCATCCTGTTTGAATGGTAGGCACCCTCACACAACTACCTGTGACACAGTGGTGGCTGTGCTGGCTATTGTGACTGCCATGGCAGTGTTGCTGTCCATGGCAGGGTACACTCACACACAAATCATACGTAGCTTTTCGTATCACTACTCTGCACATCGGACTGCCCACTGTCCCTGGTGTTGTACTATGTTGCCGCCTGTCTATGTAATCTGTGACTGGATGCTGTTGTTCCTGTAGTGAGTTGTGTCTGTGTAGTTGCTGATTGCAGTTGTTACTGTGTGTGCATACTTAAGTGAGGCACATGCCGTGTATGGTACCTCAAAAATTGCAATGTCTGGTCTCACATTCCTATGTGTAGTATGCGTGGCTGGGACTTCACTTCTTTCAGACTCTGCTACTTGTGTGTGTGATGAAGACGTATGTCTGTGACACGGATTGTCTGCATGTATTTGGTGGTATTTCTGTGTGAATGTATACGTGTCATGTTTGCGTGCAAGCAAAGCACAGGGTGTGGGTCTAGCCACAGGATGACAGGTAGCATGTGCAGAGTGTGCGGGTATGTGTGAGCTTACTTTCTGGCTGGCCAGCAGTGTAGGTGTATGTGTATCTTGTGATGAACATAGAGCCTGGGCACATGGCTTACTTTCAATGTGTGCATTTGGGAGGTGTAGGTGTGTGTGATGTGAAGGGTGTGACTTTGGGGTAGTGTTGGTGTGTGTGTGTGCGCTCTGGCAATGTCGACTACACACATGTGTTACCCAGGGGCATGGTGGGTGTTTGTATCCTTGTTCAGGTCTGTGAGTGTGAGCACATGTGTGTATTGTCTGTTGCACAGTGTGCAGTGTGTGGGTGTGTCCTTGCAGTTCAGGATGACTCCTACTTGATTTGTATTGCCCATTGTGGGTCTGTAGGGTGTGTGAATGTGAAGATTGTGCCTTGTTTAATTGAGCATGTATGTGCATTTCTGCAGTTCGTACTCACTGTGCAGCCCTGCCCACCCACACTGATATCGTGTGTGTTTTGTCACGCATTGATGTGGCATGCTTCTTGCGTGGCTCCTATATTTGCTTGATGAGTGTGATGTCAGACTGTGAAGGTAATTGTACACATATGTAGGACTGTGCTTTGTAGTGACCAGGCCGTCAGTGTTGATGTGATGATCTGTTGGGCCACGTCAGACTCTGACATGCCAAGGCCCACGACCTGTGGTATTTCACTGGGTCCACTGTGGCAGCAACTCATATGCATTGACATCCAATGACACTTGACTACATGGTAATCTCACGAGTCCCGTGTACTTCACACACTCTCATCCTCTCTCATTCGTACTTGTCTACGATCAATAATTCTCCAGAGTCACATATTTGCTTTAAGGCATGTATTTGAACTTACTTCCTCTGTGATGCAGGATGTGGACACTACTGGCAGCGAAATGCATGTGGAGGATATACTTAGCATGATTACACATACAAAAGGGGTACAGGTAGATGTGATTAGTTGTTGATTGTGGAATAAAGGCTTCAGAGTTACGAATGCCCTGCCCTTGCTATGCTACAGTACATTTGCTCATTACTGAAGTGCTCTAGGCTTTGACACAGACAGTATTAATTTTGCCTACCAGACAGCTTGACATCATAGGCACAATACATCTCAGTCCCATGGTACAGGATTACTACAATAGTGACTCCGACACACCTGCGTCAGATGTGACATCAGAGCATGAGCCTACATGCATGCAGCATCGTCTCACATGTTGTTGCGATATGGTGGCTACTGAACATGACACAATGACTGGGGACATGTTGTAGGGTGTTGCATTTGTTGTCCATGCAAATGTCCTGGCACGGAAGTACAGACGAAGGTGAGGTGACAGTTCTCACGTAATACAGCAGACAGATAAGCGTGCACTGACAGGAGCATGTGTTCAGGTGCGCAGAATACATATTGTAGCATAGTTGTTCGTGCAGTATTGGCCATGTGGTCACTGTACACAAGTCCCATACCTCTGCCTCCCCCTGTTCATGCTGGGACATGGGATATGGTGATGAACAGGGTGCATGTCCCGAAAATGTCAAGTGTCATGGCAGTGGAGTTGATGGTAAGGTGTTTGTTGGCGATTGCATGGTATAGTTGTTGCACAGCTAACTGCCCACTGCGTGCGGAAGCCAAGCATAGATACGGTGTTGAACATGAATGTTCAATTGTGGGTATTGATTTGGGGACCCATGAATTGACAAGTTGTCAGGTATGCGATACCTTCCAGCAGGGCATCCCTCGCATTGGTGGTATTCATGGATGACATCCAATGAAGCGGATGGTGGGTTGCAACGTGTTCATCGTAAGTTGTCCCTTGTAGAAGCCTGATGGGACATGTCGGATGACATTCGATGAAACTGTAATCCAGCATACGTTGTGCGGAGGCACACTGGTCCCATTGCAGTGTGTGTCCGATTGCAGCCACAAACGCCTTGCCCCCATACACTGAACAGTTCCTGTCGTGGGCGTCCAGGGGTGCAAACAGGTGTACCAAGTCCGCATTTGGACATGCCGGGTTGGAGAGACATAAATCCACAGGCCAGTGGTACGGGCACCTCCGACAGTAGAACACAAGGATGACGCAGCTGAACATTTCAATGCGGTAAGTTACTCGGTAACTTACATTCAGCATAGCCAGATTTGCACAGCCCACTATCTGTAGCAAGCTATCACTGTACAGCTGCATCTGTCTGGCGTAGGTGTGAAGCACTGGTGCAACAGCCATTTTGCTGCAGGGTGATGTGATGGCGTGCTCCGGCTGCCTGAGCTGTCTGCTGAGTGCAACCTCCGACGATGCTGGGTATTCTTGAATGGATGTTAGGCGGCAGGACTTTGGGTATGGCTTGGGAGGAGGACACAGGCCCTCATCCCACATGCTCCTATGAATGGTCAAGGCCAGTGGTGTCTGTCTCTTTCCTGATTACTTGCATTTGAGCCACAAGGAGCAGTGGTATAATTGTATTTTGTGGTATTATCTTTCTTTCATGTTAGGCGTTATCTGCCAGTGGAAGGTTTACTCTGCATGGCTATGTTTGGCTTCTGGTTGGTACAATGGCTCCATTCTCCTGCAGAATTTGTTGCAATGTGATTTAAGTGTAGGAATGGAAGGACATTCAATGCTATCTGCTCTCCCGTGTGTGGGCGGGACACTTCGTTTCCGCTGTACATTGAGACTTGTGTGTGGGCGTAGTGATTGTGAACACCTGTTCTCAGGCAGCAGGGTTTTTCTCTTTTGTACATTGCATGGCTTGTTATTGCGTGCAGGATGGTATAGGTATTTTTGGATGAGACTGGCGTGCCTTTTGCAGACAATGTCCATTGTTTGCGCTGTTATGTAGCATCCGCCGTGTGCTTCTCCATGTTTTGCACACAGGTGTGTGTCCTGTTTCGACGTCACTTTACTCCCCTGTTCGGGACACTTGTGTGACTACAAGTTGACAACTGTGAGTTGTCGGTTGTGGACATGATTGATGCAGGAGGGCCACGTGACATGTACCTTCAGGGTGGGGCTGGTGTGTGGTGTGTGTAGTTGTGGCCCTGTGGTGTTTGTGTGCAGGCCATGTGTGGCGCTGTTGTTGGGCTCTGCGTTGTGCGCATGTGTACCTGCGTCATCGCCGATGCGCTGCGGTGCCGTGACGGGGACGTCACCTCCTGGTCCCGGGTAGTGGGTGCCCAGGATGTTGCGAGTTGTTTTTATTTTACAGGTGGAACATGTGTGGGTACAGTGTTGGATGTGTCCTGTCCCCACAGGGTGTCTGGGGGGGCCATGTACAGTTTTTCCGCCCTTGCATTGTGTGCGGAGTTTGCATGCCCTTGTTGTGTGTCTGCCTACCTGCGTCGTCTTTGCGCGTTCACTCCTAGGTGCTGCATCAGGTACAGCTTTGGGATGGCCTGGAGAGCAGGAATCATGTCGGAGTATGCCGGGTTAGTGTTTCTGTAGTCAGCAATGTGGTTTCCGCCTCCTTTTCTCCTGCGGTGTCTCTTTGCAGGTGGGGCTGTTTGGTTGTGTCATCGTAATTTGTACGCCGGGCGGTACGTCATTTCGACGGACGGTGTGTCTCCGTTAGCTCGCGCCGCTACGTAGACGGGCGCACTTTGATGGCGGGCGGCGTCGCGGGCTTACGGGCGGTATTTGCCTGACTTTTCACATCCTAATTTGGCGGGCGTGTGTGCAGTTGCTGGCGGACGGTAACTAGCGGTTTTTGCCTCCGACAGCACGGCGGTAGTGTTTCCGCCCGCCATCGTAATGGACCCCTATATTATTTACAACGATATTTAGGATTCGATATTTTTGTACTTACCTGTTTGTAGATAGGAATTCGATATTCTGGTAGTCGATATTTTGTCACCAATATTTTTGTAGGTCGATATTTAGCTCCTCGATATTCTGTCAGTGATTCTATAGAATTATGTCCAGACAAGTCTTTAAGTGGAGCGAAAAAAGTAGGGGCTCTCTGAAAGGGAACACATTTCTGTGATTCCCAAGCGTGACACCTGACCAGAATTTTGGTTTCTCTTGGATATGTTATTGCATCCAGCTATATAAAACAACAATTGACATATACCTAAAACCTGTCAGTACTATTGGCTTTGTCAATGGCTGTTAGCTGTTTAAGATAAATGAGTAACAACAATGATTTTATATAAATAATTTACATTGGAAATGTTTCAATTCTGAAATTGTGAGACTGTGAATTGAATATTATTGTGGCCTGTGGAAAGAGTGTTGACCTTCAGTTATTTGCGCTTCATGGTAGGTATGCATGCCCATTTTCACTGCACATCTCATCCATCTGCACATCTTCAATCTCATATTTTTACTTTTCACTCTCCACCAAATGCACTTCCTTTCATCTCCCACACTTCCCCACCCCCAAACATACACTGCACTCACTCACATTTAAGCACTTTATTTTTTTTTCTTTTGCCTTGTGAAAAGTCTGACATCTGTGTACTCCCGTCACACACATTAAACCAGAATTTCAATTGCAACTGGAATACATGACTGTAAGAAATTGGGTTGTTGGTTGACTGGAGCGTAAGCCCTGGTCCAGCAACAACCACAGACCTTGTCTGGGCGAAGCACAAGCCAACCGTAAATTTACCTATGCTCACACTCTGGTAGCTTGACACAGAGCAGTCAGGCTTAACTTAGAGGCAATGAATAAAGTATTTGTGCAATACTTCAAACAGTAATAAAGTGACAACAGCACACAAAAATTATCGATCACCAAGTTAAAACAATGGAGCTTTGTTTAATAAATAAACCAAGGCCAAAACAACAAAAATCCAATCGTTAGCACCGGAGATATCCCGTCAACGAGGCTTGTGATGTTTAGTCTAGCTTCAAGGATGCGTTGATCAGTCGAGGTGATGCATCGGTTCTGAGGAGCTGCGAGGCTGCGATGCAGAGTCCTGTGTCATCACCGAGGCTGCTGTCAATGAGGGATACGAGCGCCTGTGTCAAGGATTTCTTCACACAGCTGTGGTTCACATGTGCAGGTTTTTGCAATGGGTACAATCTACGCAGCAGTGGCGATGCATCAATCCTGCTGAGCTTTGCGCCGCAGATCAGAGTAGAGGTGTCAGTTCCGTTGGATCCAGCTAAGGGAGATCATGGCATGGTCTATGACCTGCCCCTGAGGACTAGTTACCCCGAAGGCCATATTGACCACCCCAGTGGAGGTCCCACAAGTGGGTAGCATCGAAGGGCAGACAAAGTCCCCCTGGTTGTGTCCTATCTGTGAGCAATCTAAGCAGTGGGGTTAGAAATGGGGCACCCTGGGCCACTGCCCATGAGAACCTTCTTTCTATTTCTCAGAAGGGTCATTGGAATCCCCCCCCCCCTTAATCTGGGACCTGTCTTTGTCTCCCTTGACCTCCCTCTCACTCTGCTGGGGGGAACCTGAACCACCATTCCTGGGGTCACTCCCAGATACCCTGGTGCTGAGCCAGTGGTCTCCCTCCTTAGTTAGCTCCCTGGGGTCAGTGAGCTTACTGTCAATAAGGTGTTGGCACAGATTTGCAAAACAAAGACTGAACATGTGCTCTCTCGCAATCACGTTTTACCGCCACTGATAATTGTGCTCTTCACTGCTTTTCACCCATTCATCCTGTGACTTGCAAAAGGAGTCTACACAATCCACACAGGACTGCTGGCGCAGCTTCTGGCTGTTCCTAAACTTCTGCCTGTACCCCTCAGTGTTAAGGCCATACTTCCTGACTAGAGTTTCCTTCATGGGGGGATACCTTATCCTGTCCCCTTTATCTAGGGCCAGTAGGGCTTCCCTCCCCTCGCTAGGGATGTGCTTCCAGAGGCGAGCCCCACAATTCTCTTAAGGAATCCCATGCATCTGCAAAGCCATCTCACACGCTTCAAACAACTTGTCGATGTCATTCCGCACAATAAAGTCAGGCACCAGTCCTTTGGGAATCTGGACCCACTTGTCTCCAGAGGGCACTGTAGGAATGCTGCCACCATCACTGCTGGACCCTTCGTGTCTGGACTTGATGTCCAGCTCCTTCAGACTCAGTTCATGACCCAACAAAATGTTTTTCTCCTCTGCCTCAGCCTTCTTTGCCTCCATGGCCAGTTTCCTCCATTCTTAACTGGGCCATGTGCAGCGTGAACTCTCTCTCTTCCCTTCTGTCTGCCAGCTCTTTTGGGGACAGGCTGCAGGAAGACACATTGCTTTCTGCCCTGGGTGGTAGCTCCACTTTCGGGGTCAAGTGAACACCCTCAACTACAGGTGGTACTACAGGAATGTATTCTCCAGGCCCTTCCAGTTCATCATTATCTCTCTCTGCAGCTCCAACCAACAACTAATGGGCTTCCGCCCAGGCCTGTAGCACCTTTTGAAAGTGCGTGACGCAGCGGCTGTTCTGATGTGCTGCAATGCAATGCAGGGTCTTGAGATGGTCCAATCTGCGCAGTGATGTGTTACTTCTGTTTGGGTTTGCGCCATGCAGCAGAAGAGATTCGTCGGTTCCACTGGATCCCCAGAGACTGATAGAGCTTCTTAGGCCCACTTCCAAAGGTCGAGAACTGGGGTGGCACCACTTGGCAGGGTAGACTTACTGAAGGCAGAGTCCAGGTGCAGGTGCAAGGTTGTTTGAAGCCTGTTGTGTCTCTGAGGCTTCAGATGGAGCGGCCGGCCAACTAGCTCTTGGAGTCACTCTGTGGTTCTGGATTCAAGAGATACAGGTCCAGTCCTTCTCGCTCAGGTTAGAGGTGAGCAGGCAGCAGGTCAGCACAGGAGGGCCTCAGTCCCTCAGAGCAGCAGTCCAGCAGAGTGGTAGTGCTTTTAGCAGCACAGCAGTCTTTCTTCCAGGCAGAGTATCCGCAGGTCCAAAAGTGTACTGAAGAGTTGGTGTCTGAGGTCAAGTATCTGTACCCAGTTGTGCCTTTGAAGTGGGGAGAAGCTTCTAGAGGCAGGCCTTTGAAGTGCATAAGTGCCCTGCCTTCCTGGCCCTGGCTCCAGACTAACCACAGGGGGTAAAAGGAACAAATGATGGACGGAATGCTCAACAATGCAAACATTCACCCCTAGTCACAAAGATCTGGGTTTAATCCATTGTTCTTTTGCTCACCACGCCACCCCAGTCATATGCAAATCAGTCTTGACCCTCTTACCAGTGCCCCTGCAATTCTTCATGTCCATTCTACTCTCTCTTGCAACCTTGCATTTCCCTCCCTTACAATTTACCTAAATATCCCTTCCTCTTTGGCAGTTCTACTCTCCCTCTGTCCATACACAGTTGTCTTCTGCAACGCCCTCATCACTTTCCAGTTTATCCACCTTCCGATTCCTTTCTCTGTCTCGAGTAAGTGCTACCCATGGTGTAGTTTGAAGGCCTGGGTCTGGGCAGGCTTGGAAGTGCATGAAGCTGCTAAGAAGACACTGAAAGACAGGGGCGGTTTCTCCATTTGGGCTTTGGGGCTGTGCCCCTCTGAAATTCCTACACGTTTACCTCACAAAATATTAAATAGATCGATTTATTTAGAGATACAATTGTATCTCTAACAAATCGATATATTTAAGTCTGGGCTGTCTGTCTCGGGCTGCCTGCCTGCCCAGCCTCACTCTGGAGCAGGAGACGGAAGCCAGGAAGTAAATCAACTTTCTGCAATGTGACTCACAACGAATGGCTTTCCTTTCTAAACCCCACCATTGCCATTGTAGTTTATGGTGGTATCCTCTGTAAGCCAGTGATGCGGTCAGCATCACTGTTTCAGGCGTCAGAGTCCGCATTCAGGGGGTATGCAGCCCTTTGTGTGGAGGTAGGACAAAGCCTATTAAAGTGTAAGGGGGGGCTGGACCAAGCTCCTCCCTTCCATCCTGCCAGTGATGGTCCATCCAGGCATATTTAAGCTCCCTATTGTATGTGACTGTCTAGGAGGAATACACAAAGCCCACCTGTAAGCTGCACCCAGTCATGTGACCGAGAGATAGGCTGCAGGTACCAAATGGCTAAGGGAGGAAAATGACAACTTTCTAAATGTGGCATTTTCAAACTTGTAATTTAAAATCCAACTTCACCATAAGTTACTATTTTTCATTACAAGTCCAAAGACACCAAACATGAACTGGTTACCTGCTGTCTTTTGGAAAATAAAGCTTATTAAATGTAAAAAGTTAACTCCAATGCTATCCTATGGGAGAGGTAGGCCTTGCAGTAGTGAAAAAAGAATTTAAGAGTTATTCACTACCAGGACATGTAAAACTTAAAAGCACATGTCCTACTTTTTGAATACATTGTACCTTGCTCTTTGGGCTGTCCAAGGCCTACTTTAGAGATGACTTATATGTATTAAAAAGGAAGGTTTGGGTCAGGCAAAAGGTTTATTTTGCCAGGTCGGAATGGCAGGTTAAAATTGCATGCACTCATGCTGCAATGGCTAGCCTCAGACATGTTTAAAGTCTACTTAAGTGGGTGTCACAACCAGTGCTTCAGGCCCACTAGTAGCATTGAATTAACAGACCCTGGACACAGGGAGTGCCACCTTACTAGGAACTTACAAGTAAATTAAATATGCCAATTGAGTGTAAGCCAATTATACCATGTTTTAAGGAGTGAGCACAATCAGTTTAACAGTGGTTTGCAGTGGTAAAGTGTACAGACTCCTAAAAGCCAAAAGAACAGGTTTAGAAAACAGGAGGGTGAAGGCAAAAAGTTTGGGGACAACCCTACAGAAAGGACCAAGTCCAACAATGACCACTGTTCTGTGTGCTCTGCAGAGGTGCCACCCCACTGACAGGCACTTTGCTTTGTCTTCAGCATCAGCGTAAGCGCTTTCAATCAAAGTCCCTCTTAAAAACCTGTATGCACTATACAAGAACAAAAAGATGCATGAAAAAAATAAAGAAATACAATATGATGAAATAGCTAACACTCTTGATGAATGCAAGAATGAGTAAAATATGTGAAATAAAAGATGAACCGAATCACTAACATGCATTACCGTAACGTTTTTAAAATTCATTGTTCTTAAATCAATACATATATTTGGCATTAATATTAAGGGAATGAAGTTAGGGCCAGTATTAACGCCATACAGCACGTAATTGTCTGTACTATAAGCATATATTTCTCCCTTTGCACTTGCCTCGGATATTTGGATCAACTTCGCAAGGGAACAAAAACCCTCCTCGTCTTTTGGATCAAATACAGCAGCTTTACTTTTAAAGGGGCTCGTGACCTGCAGCCAGGGGTGTCACAATGGAGGAGGTTAGCATGACCTGGGGTCTCAGCACAATAGATATAAAACAAGATTAGCATTATAACACTTACCATTACTGAGGACAAGGTGCCAATTCACAAATGCTTGCATACAGTCCTACTGTGTGGCGAATGGGAAAGGGTGGGATCTATCACTGTGAATGACGGACATTATTCATTACGCAGGGATGCAGACTCTGACGCCTGAAACAGTGATGCTAATAGTATCATTGGCTTACGGCGGATATCACCATACACTGCAATGGCAATGGTGGGCTTTAGAAAGGTAAGCTATTCGTTGTGAGTCACATTGCAGAAAGTTGATTTACTTCCTGGCTTCCGTCTCCTGCTCCAGAGTGAGGCTGGGCAGGCAGCCTGGGACAGACAGCCAGACTTAAATACATCGATTTGTTAGAGATACAATTGTATCTCTAAATAAATCAATTTATTTAATATTTTGTGAGGTAAACGTGTAGGAATTTCAGAGGGGCACAGCCCCAAAGCCCTAATGGAGAAACCACCCCTGTCTTTCAGTGTCTTCTATAGGCAGCTTCATGCCCTTCCAAGCCTGCTCAGACCCTTGGCCTTCATACTACACCATGGGTAGCACTGACTCGAGACCGAGAAAGGAATCGGAAGGTGGATAAACTGGAGAGTGATGAGGACGTTGCAGGAGACAACTGTGTATGGACAGAGGGAGAGTAGAACTGCCAAAGAGGAAGGGATATTTAGGTAAATAGTAAGGGAGGGAAATGCAAAGTTGAAAGAGAGAGTAGAATGGACATGAAGAATTGCAGGGGCACTTATAAGAGGGAGAAGAGCATCCACTATGAATTCCTTTAGACCATGGGCAGAAGCAGCGCATTGGTCTGCTATTTATTATTTAAATTAAGAGGTGCATCACAGCTGCACCCTACCAGGTGTCAACAGAAGAGTTTTACCCTTCTGTTGACACCTGGTAGGGTTTGCGATTCCTTAAATGCAATGCAAGAAGCACTTTCAAATAGCGATTTCGCTATTTGGGGTCCCAATTTACAGTGAAATTTTAAAAAACTGTATTTTGCAAAAAGTGCATTTTTCAAAGTTTCATGTCACACACACACACATGCCCCTGGGGCATGTGTGTGCGCAACATGGGTGCATAGTATAATTTCCGGAGTGCAACAGGGTGTCCTTTTGACACCCTTGCACCCTTGAAATTGCATGCGCAATTTGCGAGTACCAATTGGGACTCGCAATTTGCGCATGCAATTTCCCATTCATTCCTATGGGCCTGTAGGCCCATAGGAATGAATGGGAAGCCATTCCTTAATTGCGACTCGCAATTTGCGAGTCGCAATTAAGGAATGTATAGGAATCGCTATTTTTATAGCGATTCCTACATGCATAGGCTTTTGCGAGTCCTTAATTGCGATTCCTTAATAATCGCAATTAGGGACTCGCAAAATCCTACCTTGATGCATGTGCCTGTTAGAGTGCTAATGGTTAACCTGTAATTTATTCGTAGTCTATCATAATAAAAGAGTTAATGACATAGCAGGCATTGAACACAGAGAAGCCTTAAATTTGATTATGTACCTCCAAGGAAAAAACACTCAGACAAATTATAACATTTAACACCCATGACACCAATTTCTTACATTCAGATAATGATATAGACTCTACTTGGTCCTGATGGAGCAGGGTTTTCGCGAAATAAAACCTGCTCGAATTGAATTCTCAGTAACATTTACTAACAGTGTGTGGTGAAAAACTAATGTGGAAAAGAGCCTAACATGAGGGAAAATGCTACTGCGCAAGCGCATACTAAAGCACTGGAGTAGGCCACAAATGCTTCTTGACAAATGAAAAATAAAAGGACTAATGCTTCTTTTGTGCACATTAATGACATTTGCTAGAAAAATAATATTAACACGGGTTGCGCATGGATAGGTGCAGCACTGGGTGGATGGTTAATGAAAAGCATTATGAGTGATTAATAATGGCTGTGTTTGTTTTTCATAGAAGCATGGTTTTCTGCTCTGCAGGAAAACACTGGGTTAATGAAATGAAATTAATTCTGAAAATAATATTGAATAAGATGGGGAAGGTGGAAGACAAGTGTCCTTCACAAATCCTGTGTGCCTGCCAAGAGTCAGCTGAAAGAAACAATTTCTTCCTCGAGTGAAAGAACATTTCCTCTTTGTGCGGCACGAGCGGATAAATGTGACGCAGAATTTGCTACATGACTGGGATGGAGGAAACGAATGGTATGACAGTGGGTCGAATTTGTATTTCCTGGGGTGGAGGTAGATATACAGAATAAATAAACAATAAGACATTGAGTGAGATGGACATGACGAGAGTGGTGTGACAGTACTAAGCCCGGGCGTAGTTTGCGTAGTAGCACTTCACGTAGCTACGTGAAGTACAGCTTCAACTACACGTAGCTATGCAAATTGCGTAGTGCGTAGCTGTGTGCTTGACTGCACTGTACAATAATTACCAAAAGCAAACTTGTACAGTGCAAGTTAAGATAAAATAAATATCTCTGTCTTTATATGCTAAAAATGCATATAGTCATTTCACTAAAGTGAAAACAAAAAGTTAACAAGCAGTGAGAGAGGTGATGATTTTGGTATCCTCACTAACTTAGGAGAGAACCAACAACCAAGCAGATGTCTTGAAAACAAAAAGCACATCTTATTGAACGATTCCTCCTAGGACCACCCCAAGCACAGTTATGGGCAAAAATACAATCCCAACCAAAGGCCCTGCAAAGCATTATGGGACGAGATTAGCAGTGGGCAGTGAATATTATAGTGTCCAATATCAAAATAATTCTACAAAGAGCTGCAGTTCAACTAGTCGTCACTGGGTGTCGTCCCTCAAGAGTGAAATGCAAAAGTATTGAAAACCTTTCATGAAGCTTTTGCATTTGACTCGTGAGGGACGACACCCAGTGACGACTAGTTGAACTGCAACTCTTTGTAGAATTATTTTGATATTGGACACTATAATATTCACTGCCCACTGCTAATCTCGTCCCATAATGCTTTGCAGGGCCTCTGGTTGGGATTGTATTTTTGCCCATAACTGTGCTTGGGGTGGTCCTAGGAGGAAGGGACCACCATTGAATCGTTCACATGATATGCTTTTTGTGTTCAAGGCATCTGCTTGGTCCTCCCCTAGGTTAGGGGGACTCCAAAATCATCACCTCTCTCATTGCTTGATATGTCAAAATTCATTTTTGTGAATTGGTTATATGCTTTTTAGCATAAAAAATTGCTTTATCAAAGCATTTGAAGGAGTTTGTTATTATTATTAAGCCTGGGCGTAGTGCTAGCTGTGTGCTTGACTCACTGCACTGTACAATAATTACCAAAAGCAAACTTGTACAGTGCAAGTTAAGATAAAATAAATATCTCTGTCTTTATATGCTAAAATTGCATATAGTCATTTCACTAAAGTGAAAACAAAAAGCAGTGAGAGAGGTGATGATTTTGGTATCCTCGCTAACTTAGGGAGAGAACCAAGCAGATGTCTTGAAAACAAAAAGCACATCTTATTGAATGATTAGGTGGTGGTCCCATCCTCTTAGGACCACCCCAAGCACAGTTATGGGCAAAAATACAATCCCAACCAAAGGCCCTGCAAAGCATTATGGGACGAGATTAGCAGTGGGCAGTGAATATTATAGTGTCCAATATCAAAATAATTCTACAAAGAGCTGCAGTTCAACTAGTCGTCACTGGGTGTCGTCCCTCACGAGTCAAATGCAAAAGCTTCATGAAAGGTTTTCAATACTTTTGCATTTCACTCTTGAGGGACGACACCCAGTGACGACTAGTTGAACTGCAGCTCTTTGTAGAATTATTTTGATATTGAACACTATAATATTCACTGCCCACTGCTAATCTCGTCCCATAATGCTTTGCAGGGCCTTGGTTGGGATTGTATTTTTGCCCATAACTGTGCTTGGAGTGGTCCTAGGAGGAAGGGACCACCATTGAATCGTTCACATGATATGCTTTTTGTGTTCAAGGCATCTGCTTGGTCCTCCCCTAGGTTAGGGGGACTCCAAAATCATCACCTCTCTCATTGCTTGATATTTTATTGTCAACATTCATTTTTGTGAATTGGTTATATGCTTTTTAGCATAAAAAATTGCTTTATCAAAGCATTTGAAGGAGTTTATTATACTCCTGCTACGCTACGTTTATTAGTACAGTTATTCACTCTGCTACGTGCAATTTGCGTAGTGCGTAGTAGCACAAACTTTGCATGCTTCGTGAGCGTAGCAAAGTATTATGCCCAGGGTTAGACAGTACACCCCCTTCCTTAAACAATCATGTGTAGAGAAATCTTCTGTTCTGACACAAATGTGGGTTGGATATTTGGGTTTTAGGGTATAATTGAGGTTCCTGGTGGGAGGGGTTAGGTTAGTTGGTGGCTTGCTTGCCTACTTGCGTGAGGAGAGGCCTTGTTTGTTGTCTCCTATTCTTGAGCTGGCTGTTCCTGTCTGCTGATTCCTGACTTAGTCTTTGCCTCTTCAAATCTTCTTGAGGGGCCTTACTGCTCTCATGGCCAGGGAGTAGTTTTCCTATTTCAATTGGGTTAGTATAGACAGAAAACTGAATTTGCATAACCATTTGCAAATGTAATTTGTCTCTGAACCTTTTGTCTCTTCGCCTTTCCACTCCCTTATGCACTGACAAGTTGAGATGTGTGTTTATCACTATTTCTCTGATATTGTTACTCTGTGATGATCTATAATTTTGTACTGTATTTTGGTATTGATGAGCATTTATTTCACATTATTTAGATAAACATTATAAATATACAAATGAGTCTGTCTTTATTAGAGGTGCTTTTCTAGTTTATGAGTATTTTAGAAACAAGTATTAGTTTGCCAAACCCTGTCAACTATATAAAGATTGCATCGCCATATTTTGTATTACTAGAAATGAAGATAATTGGATTTTGGTAAGTTTTGGGAAATTGTTTAGAAATTCACTAACCCAGCGTGAAGGGACTTGTTGAGTAATGAAATTTGGCCTAGTCTATGGAAAATTATTAGTCCCATATCGCTGGATCAGTCCCGATATTTGCTGTACTGTTTTTTAATGACAGTCCCTGTCCTACTCAAATACAGGAGTGTCTCGTAGCATTAGATGATTCTAGGCTGCAATATGAAAAGGCTCTGTCACTACTCTAGCCTGGAAAGCAAGACTTCAGGAATAGGGACTGAGCATCCCAGCTCCTTGTAGAAAAGAAAGCAAAAAGAAGTATGCCCTGCATTTCACATCTTTAAATCTCGCTCTAAATAAATTCATAAAGGTTTGTATAAAGAGCAGGAGTTATGTTATGTTATGTTATAGATATTTTTAGAGTGCAGCGGTTACCCGAGGTTGTCCTGGCGCTACTCACTTCTCCATAGGCAGAAACGGAGGACAGGAGTTGTACTTATCAAAAAAGCCAGGTTTTTAGTCCCTTCCTGAATACCAAAAGATCAGTGGCACTTCTCAGGTGGAACGGAAGGTCATTCCAGGCTTTTGCCGCACAGAAAGAAAAACTCCTACCACCCCACAATGCTTTTTTTGTGTAAGGCACTGTGGCCCACTTGGCTCCCAACGAGCTCAGAGTTCTTTTTGGTGTATACCATTGAAACTGACGTTTTAAATGGTCAGGTCCTATGCCTTGAAGAGCTTTAAAAACCATACAGAGGGATTTGAAACGCACTCGATTCCTCACCGGAAGCCAGTGCAATTTTTTTTATTTCTTTAGAGATTGAGCAAAACTTGGGTGTACCAGTGAGTAATCTCGCAGCTGCGTTTTGCAGCAGCTGCAGTTTATTCATAAATCTTTCTTGAATGTTTAAATAGAGACTGTTACAATAATCCAGCCTTGACATGACCACTGCTGTGACCACTGTTTGCCTGCTGACAGGTGGTAAAAACAATAGTATTTTCGTGATTGTTCTAAGAACATACGCTGTAGTCGATGCCACTGCATTTACTTGGTCACCAAAAGTAAGTCGCTCATCCACTATTACTCCTAAGTTTTTAACTTTTTTTGAAGGCATGGGGTGAGTGCCCATAGAGTCCGGCCACCAATTTGGGGTCCAAAAGCTGGCATCATTCCCAAACAGTATGACTTCAGTTTTGCCTGAATTAAGTTTTAGGCAATTTTCGGACATCCATCTCCCGACTGATTACATACAATCTTGGAAGTGCTTATCCAATCCAACCTGGTATCAGAGACACCACAATTTGGGTGTCATCTGCGCATGAGGTGAGACCAAACCCAAAAGCACTAATAAGAGGGGCCAATGATGAAACATACACATTAAAAAGTGTAGGGCTTAGTGAAGACCCCTGCGGGACGCCAAAGGGCAGTGCAAAAGGTTTAGACTGGTATTCACCCAGAGATACAATTTGTACTCTGTCTGTTAAGAAGGATTTTACAAGGTCCCATGCTTTAGCCTGGATCCCACATGCCTTTAAACATCAGGATGTCATGATGGACCGTATCAAAGGCCGCAGACAGATCCAGTAGGATTAGAGCTGCTCTGCCACCCCGATCCACGGCTTCCCTAATCTCCTCTGTGGCCTTAATGAGAGCTGACTCAGTACTATGTCCCTCTCTATAGCCATATTGGGTAGAATCCAAGGCTTGTGTTTCACCTAAGAAGGCACTAACTTGTCGATTCATGGTTTTTTCAGTTTTGCTGGAAGCGGAAGACGAGAAATTGGGCGAAAGTTATTTGGATCCTTAGGGTCCAGGCTGGGCTTCTTTAGAAGGGGCAGAATTGAAGCAACCTTCCAGAGTTTAGGGAACTGCCCTGTTTCAAACATGCCATTATAAATAGATGACAGTGAGCGGGCAACCGGACCCAGGGCCAATTTGACCACAGCGACCGGGCATAGATTATAAGGTGACCCTGATTTTGCTGTCAGAAGGAGCTTAAGAGTATCAATAGAGGACAATGGCAGGAACTTGTCAAAGGTATGGGGGGGAACCTCCATAGACTTCAGTGCTCTCGTACCATATCTGTTCCAGCTCCGCTTGGGCCGCTAAAGGCCGCGAAGATGGTCTCCACTTTATTCAAAAAGAACTTGCCAATATCTTCACATAGTTCCTGACTCGAATGAACTCTAGCCGGGCCAGGAGAATCCAGGCTTGATACCGTTTTAAACAGTTCTTTCGTAGAGTTTTTCGCTAAGTCAATTTGGGTTGTGTAGAACTTTTGTTTAGCGGAAAAAAGGAGTTGTTTATAACTCTGGAGGCTGTTTTTATATAGCTTTTTCTCTGTTTCTTTGTAGCATATTAACTACTCCATGTGGGTATTTGGGAATAATGAACTCTGCAGTTCCTATTTGACCTTCCTCTTGAATGTTTGTAGCTTTCTTCAGTAAAACACGTGTTACTTCAACCTGGAAACTTTATTTCACTGATGATGAAGACGCATTCGTGGTGCATACAATGGTGTGCAGTTCCTATGGAAAAGGGGGAAGAGACAAGAAGGGGAGACAGGTCAGTAGCTCTTGATCTGACTTCTCAAGAGCTACTGACCTGTCTCCCCTTCTTGTCTATTTCCTCCCCTTTCCACAGGAACTGCACACCATTGCATGCACATGTCTCTTTCGGGGCGTGTGTGTTGGACGTTCATACACCCTCGGTCCCTCCTTTGTTGATGCATTTGTGGTACCTGGATGCTTCTAGGGAAGTATCATGGAAATGGCCATGGAAGGTTTTATAGGGGTTAGTGTGATGTAAAATCATATTAGAGCTGATTTCTGGTGACTGGGGTTGGACAAGGATCTGTAGTGTATGATATAGTAGTGTGTGGTCTGCACATGGAACTACAAATCACAGGCAACTGTAGTAAACCCGCCAGAGAAGTTGCAAAGTTTACCTAGATATTTCAGGTCTTTTTAGTACTTTAGGGCCAGGGCAGATCTACACCTTAGTTGTAATTAATTATTTTTCATGTTGACCTGTAGCAAAGGTCATACTGCATACTGAGATGAAAAATGTTATAACATTTTAAAGGAATTTTTTGTAGGCAGAAGAGTGCCATCAGAATTGGTAGCAGAAGTGTGCAGTTGGTGTCTAACCAAAAGGTAAATGTATTGAAGAATAATGGTGTTACATGTAAAAGTACCTAGGAATACCAACCACAATGTAATGGGTTGGGGAAAAAGTGGAACATGCATCTTAAAGAAAGCCTACAACTGGCGTTGTTGTGTGAAAACAGTGATTGAATATTAGCTGTGAAGAGGTTGTTGTATTCTTACCGAACAACCATAAATCTAGTAATGGGTGAAATGTCGTAGAAGTTGAACAAGAGTAGAGAGTTCTGCTCTGTACTTAAGCAGAGTGGGATGCCACTGAGTAAGATGAAGTAATGTTGGAATGAATTCTGGAGATGGACATGTAAGAGGGGAGATGCTGGTGGTACAAGAGAGCAGATGGGAAACCTGTTGCTCATTTCAAAGTGGGAGAAAGGGTCAGAGTCAGATTGGTTCTAAAGTTAAGAAAGGGTTTGCCAAGAGGTTCTGACCTTGTAGTGGATTTGTCAGATGGCAGATAGTGCGCATGGTGAAATGTATTGTGTCTAAGGCAGCATTCTGCCATGGGTATATTGGAAAGTCAACTTACAATAGCAGCAAAAGGTCTGGTGTGTAGGGAAGCCATAAAGATGACTAGATACCAACATGGATGTAGGATTATGTTCCTACCTGAATCTTTGGTCAATGTAAATATTGCTCTCAAGCTGTGCTGGATATATCTGCCCACATGTAATGCTTACCATTCCAAAGGTGTTATTCTGTTGGCTAATTAATATATTGTTGTGCATTATGAGAATGGGTAATGTATAGAATCTTGGCTTCTGCACTAGGGTATTCTGGAATGATGAACCCTGTCTGTTTACAGAAATGAGTGGCAAGGACGTTTCAAACTGCCAGTTAGTGCATGGTCCTATGAATATTTTACTTTATGTACAGGCTTTTATTATACATAGGTTTACATAGTACTTTCTAGAAGCACCTGAGGCAATGGAATGTTCTTTCCCTGGAGTTCTTTGTAAGAGTTGAACTATAGTGAACATTTTGATCTCAGCAGTTGCTGGTGAGTCCTCCCCATTGCTGTACCTGTGTTTTTTCTAGTCATTACACCTTTATGCATCAAGACTACTCCAGGAATCTAAGAGTAAATATTCTACTATAGAGAAGGTAACTCTAGCTTGCTGGTGGAGAATAGAATATTTTTACAATATGTGAGGGGCATGCATTTTTCTATGTACACCACTGGCTATTGACTTTTGTCAATCTTTTATCTAGAAATCGTTTCAGAATGATGACTTGTAGAATTGCAAAATTAATATTTAAAATGAAAGCATACAGATTTGATTTGCAATATGTTCCAGACTGTAGGAATGCCAAGGACGGACTGCCTGTACAGGTATTAGGCGTGTTCCCGAAGGCTGGAAGGGTGGGGGCCGGTTCTATTCCTGGGAGCCGGCTTTGTTCCTGGGGGACAGTTTATTGTTGAGGTGGAGGGCACTGTGTTTTGCAAATTGTTATGGGTTTAAAAGCGCCTGCTGCAGTGTTCCTTTTATATCCACCAGTTTTCAGGCAACAATAAAAATGACAAGAAAATGCTGGTGGTGCTCCAGCTGGAGAGGAGTTGGCATTTTGTATAGTAGCAGTTTTGTCGCATCTTAAGTAGCGAGGAAGGTTAACATGTCTGCTGCAAAAAACATGCATCATGCAGATCACAGAACTGTATTTTATGTGTATAGCTCATTGGGCTACTGTTTCTGTCATAGAGATCCTTTTGTTACTTGCAGTTCATAAGTTACAATCCTAATATATCACAGTGAGCTATGAACTGCCATCAAAGAGCTGGATACAAACTGCATGATACAGGTTAGAAAGTTATGTTTCTCCCCAGTCTTTCATGATCCCAATGGTGCTAAAAATGGATTGTTTGGGTAGAAACAAGTTATCATTAGTAAAGCAAACCACTGTGTTACGTTTTGAATCGTGAGTTTGTGTCTCTCCAGACCAAGCACTCTAAAAAAAAACTACCAGTATGGATGACATTTGAAACCTACACCTTTGAGTCACCTTTGTCTTATGTATCATTTTCTTTACAGTGATTTACACATGCATGATTCCTTGTGTCTGTATGAGTGTGGGATGTAAAGTGCTCCGACACCCTACACCGGTATGAGAGGCACTGTAAAACAAATGAAAAATATTTGAGAGAGAGACTATGGAGAGATGAGGGGCACTGTTGGAGAATGATAGTGAAGAACTCTGTGGAGGAGGAGGTCACAGGAGGGGGTGCCCAACAGAATTGTCACACCAGGCTCTACTAGCTCTAAAGTCGACCCTGCTGCATCATGCTTGACATCTTATGTTTTGTGTTCTCTGAAAGAATGTCTGTGGGCATGGCTGGGTATCCTGGTGCACTGTAAGGTCATCATTTACTAGGTTTTAACAGCAATTCAAATTGAATATATAATGAAAAATGTGTATTAGAATGCACCATTTTTGCAATTTTTTCCTAAATTTTCTTGGGGGAGGGGCGAACCCCCTAAGCCCCTCCTGTAGTGGTCAGTCTTGCTCGCTATGCTTGCTCGCTACACAGCATAAAGGGGCTGGTCTGGCAAAATTTGTCAGGGTTGCTTTGAGTTCCTAGTCGGGCCCTGAGGAATACCATTGCCCACTCTCTTTCTCATATGTCAATACACAGTGAAGGCATATATGTGTCCAATAGAAAAGACAAGGTGATGATTGCTAGCATTTTGGAAGAGGCACAAGGTGGGATTTTGAAAGAAGAATGGTTATTGGCTGTTGAAATGCGCTGGGATAGAAAAGTCCTCTGCATGGTAAGAGACGCGTATCCCTGCCCTGAGTGCCTAAACTGTACTGTTGTCTGGATCGCTAATGTTGACTTTTTGTCATACACAAACACAGATCATGTGTGCACGCCATAACATAGGTGTGTCTCATGAATTGTCATTTTGTTGGACCAGGAGTGGCACCTAAAGCGCTACACTCATAGTGGTGGAAGGCTACTGCCTTCAGCAAGTGTTAAACAGCACAAACATGGTGGTGGCAGCGTACTGTGCAGTGATAAATAGGGGTTAACAGGTCCTTTTTGCCCTGTGTCACTGGAGTGAGGCCTACAGGCTCAATCACCTTTTTAAAGTTCTGCTGCTGTGTGCTAAACTCACTTTTGGCCTACATCAAGAAGGTGAAGAGTGCTGCGTAGCGCAGGAGTAGTGGCTCTGCATTAGATGTATGTGTGCCTGGGAAGGGTACAGTACAGAGATAAAGCAGTAGTGTGTAGTACATGTGAGATTAGTGCATGTGCTGAGAGTATATATGCCTGTGAGGAATACATTACATGAAAGATGTGGTGCTGTCCAGTGGGTGCACAATAAAACGCATGTGCTGGGCGTATTGTACTTGTGAGAGGCATAATACATGAAAGGTGAACTGTTGTGCAGCACGCACATGGTGAGTGTGTGTGTGCTGGTATTGTGTGTGTTTGTAAATAGTACAACCTGAAACAATTCAGAGTGGCTACAGTACTGAACACTGTGCACAGATTGAATCTGTGTGCTGAATGTACATGTGTCTGCAGTGGCACACTGCATTGAGGTAACAGTGCTGGAGAGTATGTGTGCTGTTAGAGTACACTGTGTTCAGGAATGCCTGCAATGGTACGTTGAAGGACCCTGGATTTCATTTTGGGAAGCCCAGGCATGCCGGGTGAAGACACAGTAAGTAGAGGAATCCCCCCAGACAGATTTGTGGAGTGCTGCATTCCTCTGAGCTGGGTGGGACACATACTGGAGGAAGGGAGAGAGAGACTCCCCTTTTACAATTCAAAAGGTTGCTCTTTGATTCAGTGATAGATCACAAAGAAGGGGCCTAGACAAATCTCAGGAAGGAGATAGGGCTGATAAGGGATTCATAAAGAGTAGGGCTGGGAGCCCAGGATTAACCTTTCGACGTACATAGCACTGTGGCTGACATCCAAATGTGAACTCTAGTCACTCCCATGGCCTGTGTTGTGGGGCAATCAGCTTCAGATTCTTTCTTGCTTTGACATACACCCTGTCAAGAGCAAAGAAGAGACAGAAAAGTGTACACTTCAAAGGAAGCAGAAATCCCAACATAAAACTACAAAGACTCAGATCCTAAATCACATTTGGTGTCTGGAAATCGTCTATAAGTAGGGGAGGTTGAGACCCCAAACTTTGTCATCTGCCAAGCAGCCAGACAGGTTGTTTGAGAAAGGGAAGCTCTTCAAGACTTCTGCCTGTGACCACGACTGGGTGCCAAGGCCTGCTAGTCTCCCTGCTAGGTGAAGGGACATCACCCATGGAAACCTACACCACCTGTCCTCGAGCACCAGCGCCTGCCTGCTTGCCAAGACCAGTGCATCCTGTGAGGGAGAGGAGAGTACTGGAGGGAGAGAGGTCCAATGGGGAGCCCTATCTAGAAGACTTCTTGAGAAAGTTATGAGGGAACAGCTGTGCACCGATCGGGTTGTTGCCCAAGTGCAGGAGTGATCCGGCGACTCTGTATGCAAAAAGACAGGTGCCGTGGACTGAGCCATGTATTGAGCACCATGCAGGAACGCCAGAGGGGGCTACTGTTGAAGTTGTTGTTGCCAGCACATTGAGACTTGTGTCCGCCTTAGCGGTGACCCCCTATGCCAGCAGGGGCTGCAGTGGTGTGGGCGATTGCACCAGAGTCGTCTGTGCCTAGGCTGTAAAGTATTGCAGCAACCTGTATGCCAGAAGGGGCTGCCGATACCAACATTGTAAGAAGTTCGACCAATTGCCTGGAAGAAGATTGCAGCTGTGACTGGCAGGTTGAGCCCGCACACCAATACCTGCTCTTGGCTGATGCCCCGAGGATGGTAATGGAAGCCGCAGAAGTTGTTGCACCCTCACTAGCTCTGGTCTGGAGCTGGAAGATCAAATTCACCCCTTGTGTGAGGAAGATTGACTTACCTCGTCTTCACAGTTAGGGAGCATCTATGATCACTGGGAAAAGCTGCCAGCGCCGCTCAAGGGAAAGAGCCTGCACCTGCCATGTACTGCCACATGCTAGGTACTGCCACGTGCAGCCCATCTTCTCCAAACAGGATCAGAACTTGTGAAAGGCTGCGGATAGTGCGTTCGCTGCACCTCTGAATGCTTCCGTACTTCAGGAGTGGTTAAGACTTGAACTGAGCCTATGGGGCCCCAGGGAACTTTTTGCTGATGGTGCCATAGACACTTTGACTAATTCCTAAAGAGTCAAAGGGGAACTCTTGAGTACGGCCAACTTGTGAGCATTCTCTGGATGCGGCCACCAGTGAATTAAAAATAACCCCAACCAAGTTACAAGGAAGAGGGAGGGACAGGGATTTGCCTAACATACCCTAGAGGCCCAACCTCAAGGGGATTGTGTTATTGTTTACAAATGTTATTTTTCCTTTGACTGTGTAGAGTTAAAAATAAAATACTTTTTTTCTTATAAATGCAAGTATTTGACTGGACATTGATTTATTGTGGAACTGTCTTCACTTTGAGTTATGAGTCATGTTCACTCACCTGTACCTACACGTCCACTAGAGGGAGGCTTTGACTGCTCATCCACAGCTTCCACTGAGAGTCAAATGCAGAAGGGGTACTTGGCCAGGATGTTCAGGATCCATAGTAGGTTGGGTTTTACTTCATGGACCCTGAAGATAAATAAACTGAGAACATTAAATCGTCGAGCCTTGATCATACTACTTAGCTCTATGAGCGTTCTTTGACTCATAATACTACTGAATCTTGCAAGGTAACTGCCCATTTCTAATCCATCTAATATATGCCTGACCTTATATACTAATCATGCAGGCATTACGGCACGGGCACTCCATATTTTGGAATTCACTTCCTTTCTCTTTTTTCCTTTTTCTTATTAAGATGATCACATGGGTGTCTATTATCGTTATACTATTCTGATAAACTTTCATCATTTTGACACTCTATTCTATATAGAATTCTCATTTAAACTCCTCCAAAGTCTGGCCTTACTCCCCCTGTGACAATGGTATTACTCGAAACTAACTGTAGTTTTAAAAGTGTAAGATTGTAAGTAGGACTAACAATATGTAACCCCAATGTTTTTAAACTTTACTTTTCAGGTTTCATATCGTACATGGCTACCTGATGAAGGCGTCAAGCCGAAACGCGCGTAGGATTTCAATCTTAGCCATGGCATATATGAATGCCCTTACTCATCTTATGTATTTTTAGATGCTAAAAAGTGTGACAATGTTTTGAATTCACTATACTGTATATATATATATATATACATATATATATATATATATAAAAAGTATCAAATAGAGTTATATCAAACTCTTTGATTAAATTGTTCTGATTCAACTGACCAACTAGTTAGTGGATGCATTGAGTACATTTTAACAAAAATAGAACATACATGGAAAAACCACAATTTTGATGAAACCAATGATACTAGACAGACAAGTATGAATGCATAAGTATGCCTGGAATACACACATTAGCATTAGGTTATAAAATCATGTGATGGGTATATATGTGAAAATATAATTTGGAATTCTTTACAACTGTTTTCCTAAAAACTTTTTATATATTTAAAGAAAAGAACATTAATAGATAACAAAAGAATGAAAGAAAAAATAATAAAAATTAATTTTTGATATGGAATAATCTTTGGGTATTTGCATATTCTTACATTTGTGAGTCCACTTTTCTATTATGTTTCCTAAATGTTTTTTCACATCCATAGTAGGTTGGGCCCAGGGAAATCAGGAGTAAAAGGCCTCAACCACCACGGTTAGGCCCTGTATCCACTGCGTGCCTTGTGGCCCTCTGAAAGGGGTTTTAGCAATATGAATTACACCATATGAAGGAAAGAGTTGTCCAGGAAAATAAATCTTAATGATGATGTGGTTCAATATCAAGAGATGCATATTAGTAGTATCACAAGGGGATAATTTATCAAGGAGAATTGTTGGATGCTCCCAGTAGTTTCAGAGAGAGGATATTAGATTTGGCCAGTAGTGGTCACCGTGGTATGAGTGGGATGAAATATAGAATTAGGTATGATTTTTGGTGGCCAAGAGTTGATAGATATGCTAAAGGAAAAGCGGAGGCTTGCATCTTTGTGCTTGGAGTAATAAAGCCTAGAAGACCACAAGCTTATAAGAGTCTGAGGCAAAAATACCTTTGGGCATTTCAGGACAATTTCACCTTGATGGCTTGAGTGCCATACATGTATTAGTGGCTGTCAACTGTTTTTGGGAGGTGCCAGGAATCAAGTTTCTCAATCAGGCTACAATGTCTGAGGTGAAGATATTTCTGACTGAAATATTTTCCAGGGAAGGAGTAACAAGGAAATTATTTACTGACAATTGGGGACAACAATTTTCTAATTACATTTTGACATTTTTGTAAGAACATGGCACTTGGTACATTCATAGTTTCATATATTGCATCAGAGCATTGGAAACATTGAAAAATGTAACAGAGGTCAATTGTCAGCAAATAAAGAAATTGACAGGCAGAGAGCAGTGACAAAATTAGTTTCAGCGTACCTTGCTACACCAAGAAGTGTCTGAGAATATTCATCATTTGAAAAGATGAGGGGAAGAAAGCTGTGCACATATCACAAAGGGAGAGATGTATGTACACCACCTCGCACCCTCCAGGGTAACCACAGCGATCACAAAAAGAATGCTATGATGAGCTCTGTAATGCTAAAACTGGGCATTCAGCAAGTGCCTATATCAGAGATATCTGTTGTAATGCTTTAGTTTAGTTTTATTTTGGTGAATTTTTTTTGTGTGTTATTTATTATAAGTATGAAGGGGGAAGATATGTTGTAATCCCTCATGATGCTTTCATGTGCCCTGGATTGAATGAGGCTTTGTTGTGGGTTGCTATGGGAGCGCTGATGCTTTGGGGTTCCATCAAATGTCTATTGAGATGAGTTGGAGGTGAAGGGAGGTGCGTTCAACCTGTTGCTAAATAAAAAGATATTCAACGCTATGGTGGTCATTATGCCCGCCATCACAACATCATTCACCCCCCGCCATATTATCATGGCGGGGGTACCGCGGCGGACGGAAAGTCCGTCCGCCGCATTTCCGCCGGTCGGCAATCGTGACGATTGCCGGCCAGGCAGAATTGGGCCTGAATATGGTGGCGGTGCCTGGCAGGCATCGCCATCCATATTAGGATGAGAGGTAAACTGAGCCTTTCCATTGCGGCGATGCTGCCATGGAAATGCTGGCGGGAATTGCTTTGGGGGCCCATTGCAGGCCCCCAGGGAGTGGGGGCGTGGGGAGCTGCACTTGGGGGGTACCTATGGTACCCCCCTGCATTGCCATGCACAAGGTGGCAGGCACCGCGCGGTGCCCGCCAGGTTGTGCATGGCAATGCACGACATGCCTCTTTGGCATTGCAGCGGGTGCTGCTTACAGCAGCACCCGCCGCAATGTAATAGATGCGGAATGCGACCGCCGGGGTGTCGGTCGCATCCTAATTTGCGGTGCGGGACCGCCGCACTGCTGGCGGCCGGTCCCAGCAGCGCTAGGGTGGCGGGCGGACTGAAGTCCGCCTGCCATCCTAATGGGGCCCAATGTGTTTTTCGTTGTGGATTACCTCACAACAATATTTTGGCGACAAGTAGTCCCCCAGCACATTGTACCGAGGTTGTAGCATACACTCCCAAGAAGATAAGCGAAGGAGTGGAATCCGGCCAGAGTGGAGTCGGGCCAAGAAGGAGCGGACCGCTCTTCACCACGGAAAACGGCCGAACATGTCACTCAAGTGAAGTTCCCCTCTGCTGCGAGACTGTCTCCGAGGCCAAGTGTCTTTGTGCTGCGAAACGGTGTGGACCGTGTGGAGAGTGAAGTGCCTTCCTGCGGCGAGACCATGTTGACCGTGTGGTGCCACTGAAGTGTCTCAGGGAGCCGGGGAGAAGTATCTCTAACGTTTGGTCATAGCAGTCGGTGGAGATAAAACCTGTTTAGCGGATCACTGACAGAATATCGACAGTCAGAATATCGAGGTACAGAAATATTGACTCAAAAATATAGATGTCCAGAATATCCAAGTCCTATCTACATAATGGTAAGTACAAAAATATCGGAAAAAAATATATCGTTGCTAAAAATATCGTTGTTAAACATTTCGTTTTTTTAATGTTAAAAAAATAAAATAAAGTAAATAATACATATAATTAAAAAAACATAGTTAAAATTATTAGAAAATGTTTAAAATTATAAGTAATACATATAATGTAAAAATAAATTAAACATATATATGTCTAAAATATAATATATACTTACTAAATAATATTTATAAATAATTATTTTAATAACTTATAAATTGTTAAAAAGCATATTAAAAATTATAATAATTATAAATATACATACACATACATCAATAATATAAATTAAAAACAAAAAACATATATAACAAATTAAAATATTAATTAAAAAAAAATCTTTTTCAAATACATTTTACACTACATTAACTAAAACAGTACAGAAAATATTGGATAGCGGAGGGGATAAAATTACTATTCCCACTCCAGAGAGTGCAACAGTAGGGAAAGTGTTGGATAGCGTAGGGGTAAAAATGACTATTCCCACTCCACAGAGTGCAACAGTAGGGAAAGTGTTGGATAGCACAGGGGTAAAAATGATTATTCCCACTCCAGTGAGTGCAACAGTAGGGAAAGTGTTGGATAGCGAAGGGGTTAAAATTACTATTCCCACTCCAGAGAGTGCAACAGTAGGGAAAGTGTGGGATAGCGTAGGGGTAAAAATTACTATTCCCACTCCAGAGAGTGCAACAGTAGGGAAAGTGTTGGATAGCGTAGGGGTAAAAAATACTATTCCCACTCCAGAGAGTGCAACAGTAGGGAAAGTGTTGGATAGCGGAGGGGAAAAAATTACTATTCCCACTCCAGTGAGTGCAACAGTAGGGAAAGAGTTGGATAGCGTAGGGGTTAAAATTACTATTCCCACTCCAGAGACTGCAACAATAGAGAAAGTGTTGGATAGCGGAGGGGTAAAATTACTATTCCCACTCCAGTGAGTGCAACAGTAGGGAAAGTGTTGGTTTGCGGAAGGGTAAAAATTACTATTCCCACTCCGCTGAGTGCAACAGTAGGGAAAGTGTTGGATTGCGAAGGGGAAAAAATTACTATTCCCACTCCAATGAGTGCAACAGTAGGGAAAGTATTGGATAGCGAAGATATACAAATTACTATTCCCACTCCAGAGAGTGCAAGAATAGGGAAAGAGTTGGATAGTGTAGGGGTAAAAATTACTATTCCCACTCCAGTGAGTGCAACTGTAGGGAAAGTGTTGGATTGAGGAGGGGTAAAAATTACTATTCCCACTCCACTGAGTGCAACAGTATGGAAAGTGTTGGATAGCGGAGGGGTAAAAATTACTATTCCCACTCCAGTGAGTGAAACAGTAGGGAAAGTTTTGGATAGCGGAGGGGAAAAAATTACTATTCCCACTCCAATGAGTGCAACAGTAGGGAAAGTGTTGGATTGCGGAGGGGTAAAATTACTATTCCCACTCCAGTGAGTGCAACAGTAGGGAAAATGTTGGATAGCAGAGGGTTAAAATTAACATACTTATCAATTAAATAATTATTATAATTAAATAACCAATTAATAATTAATTAATAATAGATTAGTTATAAATACTAATAGATAAATATTAATAATTACTTTATTATAATTAAATTACTTCTCACCATATTCCCCTAGAAACCCACAACTCGCTCCTTAAAAAACACAATTAATATAATTATCAATTAATTAATTAATAAAAATTAATAACCAATTAATAATTCATTAATAATAAATTAATTATATAAATAAAAAATAATATTTACCTTTTTTATAATTAAATTACTTCCCACCCTATTCCCCTATAAACCCACAACCCGCTACAGAACTAAAATACGCAAAAATAAATTTTCATAAAAGTAATTACTGCTAAAAATTTAACACATAGATTAAAAAAAAACTACACTTATACCAAAAAATTGCATCACATACTTTTAACACACATACTAAAATACAGAACACTAATATAAATATTGATATTATTAACAACGATATTTTTACAAATATTACTGTCTTCGATATTAAAAAAAACGATATTTCTTACCTTACTGTCGATATTCTGTGCTACGATATACTTGCTGTCGATATTCTTGTACCTCGATATTTCAAAATCGATATTGTTGTAGTTCAAAATAAACAACTCGATATTCTGTCTGTACACCCTGTTTAGCATCTATCTAACGGAAGCGCTTGCCAGCTTGTGAGACCCTCGGCATTATTTCAGCACTAAGCAAGAGCGAGTGACAATAAAGAAAAAAGTGGTGCGCACACTTTACATTTAGGGGCCGATTCCGATCTCGGCCGGTAGGGCACCGAATCGGATTCGGCTTAACCGGATCCGATTCGGAGCCCTCTTTCCCGACCGACTCGTACGCGGGTCCGACCCGTTCCGACCGACTCGCACGGACACCGCTCGCACCGCGCAATGGAGACGTTCCCCGGCCGGGCAAGTACGATGCGCGCCTCGAGCAGTCCGACCGACTCGCACCGTCCGGCTCCAAAGGGCAGTCGGAGCCGGACTTTGGGGGTCCGTGTCGGACCCATGGGTCCCCGCTACCTGTGCATGTACGGCGCGATTCGTATCGACGCGTACCCGCTGTAGAGGCGCCCTTGTTCACCTCGCACCCATTGAGTCAATGGGAGCCCGCGTCACGCGTTGTACGACCGGCTCCCATTGACTTCAATGGGAGTCCGACCGAATCGAGTCCGATTGCATGCGTACGCATCGTACTCGTTCGGTCGTGCTGCTAGAGTCTGATTCGGTCGGAAATCTCTCCGGGTCCGGCTCGGTCGGAGTGATTTCCGGCCTGAATCGGAATCGGCCCCTTAGTGTCAAAGCATGCCCAGAACTTTCCTTCTAACTTTATTCAGCCGGCATTTGTCTTGAGTTTCACCGTTTAATTAAGCGTGCTTTATCCGAGATGGGGAAAAAAAGAATTGTCAATGTCACATTTTGAGGTTTAAGCCTGCGAACTGATAATTCAACTAACTGTTGCTTCAAAAATGTTATGGGTTTTTAGTCATAATTTGTTCTTTGTGGAAGTATTATAACCATTGATAACTGAACCAGCCAAGAGACACGACGTCTCAAGCCCGCTTGCGTGTGTTCTATCTGCAGTAGGGAAAGCAGCAGGGCACCTCGTGCCTATGATTGAGCACGGCAGGGTGCCTCGAGCCTTTACCTTGTGTCATTGAAGGAACAAACTATTGAGGGAACGAACCATTGTTTGTTCATTGTTGCGCAAGTCTTATTATCTACAAGTGGCACATCGCTCAGTGCTCCTCGATCTTTCAAAATGTGTCATTGGGTCTTGAAGTTATAAATCTTTGTTAGGTTCATTTTTGCGCAAGAGGCACATTCTACAGCGATGCGCTGTCCTTCTCTCTCTTACCTGGCAAATCTGGTGTCTCCTGAGTGTCTTCTGAGTGCCTTCTGAAGTGGAGTTCTTGATGAACAGGAAGTCCCTCATTCTCGAAGGAATTAGAGGAAAGGACACTGCACTGCAAGGAACATTCAAGAGGACAACGAAGAAATACTACTGGTTTCTAAAAAAAACAGAAAGAAACATTGTTTTTTTGTGTCAACTTTATTGAGACAACACTCCTTTGTATGTGAATGCATTTTTTTTTCTGCTCTTGCATTTCTATATTGTTTGCTGAACTCTGATTCACAGGTATTCTTTTGCCCTCATATCTGCTTGTATTTTCTCCTTTGAGTGTTACAATGGATGTGTCGTCCATAACACCTCCACCTCCATTTCTATCTCAAGCTGGTGAGCCACCCATTGAATGGGAGGAGTGGCTAGAAATTTTTGACGATTACCTGGAGGCGCTGGATGGGCAAGATTTCAGGCCCTTTTGGAAAAAAGCATTATTACTTAATGCGTTAAGTAAGGAAGGGCAGCATATTTTTAGGTTCTTACCTGCTCTACCTCTTCAAGAGCGTCATCCAGTTCTAGATGTTTATGGTGAGACACGTAAGAAATTGGAGGTAGGGTTTGCCAAGGGAAGGAATGTTGCAATGAGACGCCACAAATTCTACACTCAACCTCAGCACCAAGGAGAGTCAGTTGATGATTTTGTCTGAAGATTAAGGGAATTGTCAGTAAAATATAAATTTGGTGCAATGACTGACGAAATGATCTGTGATCCGCACATAGTGCCCTATAGGAGTCGCAAAATGCAGGAGAGACTCTGGGCTGCAAAAGATCCTTCCTTAAAGGATGCTATAGACATAGCTAAGGTAGTTGAGGAATCTGAATATTGTATGAGGGAGATGGATAAGAAAGACATTAAGGGAGATGTTTCTGATGTTGAGAATAGTTTCAATGATGTGGCAGTTTTACAAAAGTCTGGAACTGTTAGCAAGGTAGACAGAGGACAGTCATTTGTCAGAAATTAAGATAATAGGTGTGGAAATGTGGTAGCTACAATCGCTCTTCTGAGGCGAAGAATTGTTTTGCAATTGGTATAGAGTGTCACAAGTGTGGGTGCAAGGGACATTTTGCACACATGTGTAAAGCTCCAGTGAAAAGTAAGGTAGCAGTGGTGTCTGACGAGGGTTCATCTATCTCTAGTAGCTTGGGGGTGAACAGGGTCTTGTGTGTAAAGGAGGACGACAACATTGTGGCAAGAATTGTGAGACCTAAAGTGGAATTTGTGGTATGTGGGCGGAAGGTCTATTTGATGGTAGATTCAGTTTCCTTAAATGCTAATGTGTCAAAGAAAATGTTTTTGTTGGAATGGTCAGGGGTGAGATTACTCCACAAAGACATCAATCCGGGTGGTTATCAGGGTGAGAAGATTGACATTTTGGGCTATATGCTGGCAGATATTGACTTTGGGGTGGGGGCGTAGCATCAAAGGCAAAGTGTATGTTGCAGAGTCAGGTCCACCAATATTAGGGTGGATTCAACAGTATGATATTTACATAGTGATTAACCCTAGGTCACCAAATCAGGTCATGGTGGTCAGTGAGATGACCCTGGAAGAGGTTCTTCAGGATGCACAAAATGTATTTAGGGAAGAGATGGGTCTGTTAATAGGCTACACACACAAGATTCAACTGAAGCAAGGGGTTGTTCCAGTATAACACAAAGTAAGGAGGGTGCCCATTATGGTCAGAGATAAGGTAAAGAAAATGTTGGAAGAGATGCTACAGAGTGGGGCTTTAGAACCTGTGGAAACGTCAAGTTGGATTTCTCCAGTTGTGATCACGCACAAGGCTGATGGCAAACTTAGGATATGTGTTGACTTAAGAAATCTTAACCAAAATGTTGTGTCTAATAACTATCCCCTGCCAAACATTAATGAGCTGGTCTTCTTGCTCATGGATGGTAAATATTTTTCAAAATTGGATTTACATCATGCCTATCATCAAGTAAAGTTGCATGATGAATCAAAGCCTTTGACGGCTTTTATAACAATGGAGGGCACGTTCCAGTTCACGCAGATGCCCTTTGGCCAGTGTTCTGCGGCCAGTGTATTTCAGAGAGCTATTACAGAGGTCTTCAGGTTTGGGTAACATTGTATTCTTCCAAGATGACATTTTGATTCATGGAAACACAGTGGAAAATCATAACTATACGTTGAAACGGGTTCTCGACAGAACTGACAAAGCTGGTTTAACACTGAGGAGGGAAAAGTGTGTCTTCCTGGATGAAGAAGTGGACTATCTGGGGCACACGTTGTCCGCGGGTGGTGTAAACCTAAGAAAGATCTTTTGGCGCCCATAAAGATGGCTCCTGCACCTTGTGACAAGAATCAGCTAAGATCTTTCTTAGGTTTAGTTGAATACTACTCCAAATTTGTGAAATGTTTTACATCCAAGACAGAAGATCTTAAGGTGTTGTTGAGAAAAGGAGTACATTTTTACTGGGCAGCACCTCAAAAATTGAGTTTTGAGAACATAAAAAAAGAGATTTGCGAGTCACACATTTTGGCACCTTTTGATACCAGTAGAAAATCGATAATTACTGTGGATGCAAGCGCCAATGGGATTGGGGCAGTGTTGTCCCAAATGCATGGTAATGTTGAGAAAACAATTGCTTTTGCTTCTCGCTCTCTGACCTATACTGAACGTTATTATTCAGTGATAGAGAGGGAAACATTAGTAGCTGTGTGGGGAATGGAATATTTCAGAACATATGTGTGGGGCAGTCAGATTAAATTGGGACAGATCACAAGCCCTTAATGAAAATTCTTTCCCCAGGTGGAGCTGGTAAGGGTTCTGCGTGCCTTGCCAGGTTAACTGTGCGCTCTCAGGAATTTAATTTTGCATTAGAGTACATACCTGGTTGGAGAAATGTACAGGCAGATTGCCTGTCACGCTTGCCTATGGACTGGAAACTGGCTGATGATGATGTGGTGAGAAGTGAGAGAGAGGGTGCTGTTGCCAGCATAGAGGATGTGGTGAGTTGGTCTTCTGGTGCTGTGAGCACAGAAGAATGGCGTGAGGCCATGATACAGGATGAGGTTCTCAGTGCTCGGTTTGATTTTGAAAGGTGGACGGAGGGAGAGCACCTTGCCTAAAGCCTTGCGTGTCTATGGCAAAGTTGTGGATGAGTTATCTTTGATTGGTGACATGGTGTTGATGCGTGATGAGAGAATAATACCTCTCATTGGGGTCAGGAAAAAGTTGTTTCACATAGCTCACGAGGGACATTTGGGGCAAACCATGACAAAGAAATGCCTTAGAGCTGAGTTCTGGTGGCCAAGCATGGATGAAGATGTGGTGGACTGTGTGGAGAGGTGGGTGGAGTGCTTGGAAGGTGAGAAAAGGTTAAATGTCGGCAGCTAGTCAAACTTTGGCAACATACATGATCCAGGTCAGGTGTGGCATGCTGTTTGTGCTGACTTTATTGGCCCGCTGGATGGTGTGAGGCACAGTCATAGGTTTGCTTTAGTATTGTTGGAAGCTCACTCGAGATGGTTGGTTGTCAGATTTATGAGTGAGATCACAACTGCAGCCAGCCACCATAGATGTTTTTCGTGAGATTTTTAGGGAGGAAGGTTTTTCGGAGTGCATCATAATGGATAATGGCACTCAATTGACTTCCCATGATAGGGTGAGGTTTTTGGAGGCCTCTGGCATCAAGCATTTACGCACTTCACTGTACAATCCACAAGCAAATGGAATCGTTGAAAGGGCCAACAGAATGGTTTAGGGGGCAATTCAGCTGGCATTGGTGAATAAACTCAGCGTGGAAAGTACTGTTGCGGATCTGGTTTGGGCATATCGCACCATGGAAAATGCCGCAATGAATCTCACTCCGTTCTAGTTGATGAGGGGCAGAAAACCCAACACTATGTTGGTCCCATCTTGGATGAGAGCTCTGATGAGAGGTGACACTGACTGTCTGGCTGGTGAAGGCCTCTGTGAGGAAGGCAAGTCTGTCCCAAGGGTTGTGTCAGACAAGGGAAAAATTAAGCCAGGTGATTGGGTGAAAGTCAAATGAGGGCGTGTTAGCAGAGGCTTGAACAAATTTCAGGGTCCCTATCAAGTCAAGAGAGTCTTTAGATGGCATGTTGTGCTCACTAATGGTGAGAAGTGCAATTGCAGAAGGGTGGCGAAGTTGCCAAAGACAGTCTAGACGGTTGTGTGAAGCAGGATGAAAGTGTGTGGTTGGGTGATGGGGTGTCTTTGCACAACCAGCCATCTCGAGGCAGTTCTGTGCAGGTGCCTGTTTTTGATCACGTTCCAGGTACTGACATCATTCATGAGCAAGTTTTGGTGCCAAATTCAGTGGATGAACCTGACACTGTTCAGTCCTTGAACTGCTCGAGAACTGGAAAACCCTCTTGTGTCTCTTTTGAGCAGGGTGGTGTGAAGTCTCACAGACAAAGAAGAGCTCCTGCTTATTTGCAGGATTCTGTTACATAGTGTGGGATTCTTGTCTTGTTCCGTGCAGTTCCACAGAGTAATGTTTTTTTTCTCTTTCCACTGTTAATTCTATCGTCTTGTTCCTTTCCCTTTCATGATCATTTTATTCTGTATATGAAGGGGGTAGGTATGTTGTAATGCTTTAGTTTAGTTTTATTTTGGTGAATTTGTTTTTTTTGTTTTTATGTGTTATTTATTGTGGGTTTGAAGGGGGGAAGATATGTTGTAATCCCTCATGATGCCTTCATGTGCCCTGTGGTAGAATGGGGCTTTGTTGTGGATTGCTATGGGAGCGTTGATGCTTTGTGGTTCCATCAAATGTCAGTTGAGATGAGCTGGCGATGGAGGGAGTTGCATGCAACCTGGTGCTGAATAAAAAGATATTCAACGCTACGTATTTGTTGTGGATTCCTTCACAACAATATCCCTCTTGGCAATCACAAATGGGAAATTCCTCACTGCAGGGTACCAATTAGATTGGATGGTTGGATGAGGAAGCCTCACCCACAATTCGTGGCATGCTTCATCCTTGGGAGCCTCTACCCACCCTGGTAAGATGATACTACCATGGCAGACTCAACCTCATTAGGAGGGAGTTCTTAATAAAAGTAACTGGACATCAATGGATGTAGAATGACTCAAAATACCCTAAGGTGGGGGGCGTGGCTTGGATGCCGAACATGGCGGACGCGTCTCGATAGAGCTCCGTCGTCCGCCCTTGCCAGTTTCATCATCCGTCCTTCATCCCGGTCCCCACTGACCGAAATTGAGGTGCGCCTTGGAGGGGGCCGTGTCGGATTTCGAGCGGCGTGCCCCTGGGGCTCGTGAGGGCTTGCTTCGGCCGCCGGGCCGGACCCCCGCCGGCGGGCGGTGGACGAGGTGCCCCGGAGGGCGGAGGCGCCGGCTGGACGCTGAGGCCGGGTTCCCTGTGAGGCGAGCCGGAGGGGCCGTTGCTTGGTGTGGGCGGCCCACTCGGGGCGCGCCGGGTGCCCGGTTCTGTGGTTAGAGGCCGCTGTGTGGCCGTCGCGGCGCCCATCCCCCCTTGTGCATGCTGCAGTGATTGGCCGGCGGCCTGGACCACAGAGTGCTGCCCGGATGAGTCAGCCTGGAGGGCGCACATCATCGGAGCGGGCCTGCTCCTGAGGAGACTGAGTGGCGGCGGTGAGACCCTCGCCCCCCCGGCCCACCAGGGACCAGACGGACCGCGCCACGCGCCGAGGAGGTGAGCCTGAGTCGGGGCCTAGACGCAATCGGTCCCCCTGCAGGTGGCTGCCGAGCTGTGGATTCCGGCGTGAGGTGGGTCCTGCATTACAGCCGCGGCGTCCTCTGTGCGGGCGGAATCAGCTGCCGGGGCCTCTCTGGGACCAGGGGGCCCCCTGTGGCGGGGGCTGGGGCTGTGGCGGGCCCGGGATGCGGTGAGGCCTTGGTCGGCGCTGGCTGTGGGCCCCTGGGGGTGCCTGGTGCCGGGCCTGGGTCTGTGACTGTGCCGCTATCGTGGTGCCGCCCCCCCCCCTGCGGCGGCTGAGGAGGATCCCCTGGTGGCGGCTCACAGGTGGGCCTACTTCTAACTGTGGAAGCTTGCGGACCGTGCAGGGGCCGGGCCTACATCGTGCTATAGCCGGGGGTGCCCTACCTGCCGCGCTGCGGTGCCTGTTCTCCTTTCCCTGCTCATGGGTCCTGTGGTTAACTTTGCCCTGGTCTGCTGGCGAGTGGCCCTACACACCATCATGGGTAAGAACAACCCTAGCACAGCGGCGCCTAAACAACCTACCATGGACCAGTACACCACGGCCGTCCCAGCCGGGAGGGAGGCCGTTGGGGGCGTCTCCTCGGACACGGCGATGCTCCTAGAGGCCATCACGCAGTCCCGCACGGCCCTCGAGGCCCAGATCGGTGCAGTGGGATCCGAGGTGTCGTTTCTTCGCCAAGACCTCCGGAAGGCGGTTGACCGGATCACGGAGGCCGAGACGAGGGTCTCCACGGTGGAGGATACTGTGTCTGCCCTTCAGAAAAAGGTCGACAAACTGGCCATGGTCTCCAGGGAGCTTGCGGCTAGGGCTGAGGACGCCGAAGGGAGGGCCCGCCGCAACAATATCCGCCTGGTGGGCTTTCCGGAGGGATGCGAGGGGTCCTCGATGGTAACTTTCCTTTCAACCTGGCTCAAGGCGCTGCTGCCTGCAGAAGATATTTCGCCCTGCTTCCTGATTGAACAAGCACATCACGCCCTGACTAAGAAGCCGCCGCCGGGCGAGCGCTCGCGTCCGGTCATTGCCCGCCTCCTTAATTACGCTGACCGTGATGCCGTTCTGCGCTTTGCCCGCATGCACAAGGAGAGCATGGTCTATGAGTCCCACCCCATTATGGTCTTCCCGGACTACACCCGGATCGTCCAGCAGCAGCGACAGTCCTTCGTGGCGGTGAAGCGGCGCTTGCGCGACCTGAACCTTTCCTACGCTCTTATGTTTCCAGCTCGCATGAAAGTACTCTTCCAATCCAAATCCTACTTTTTCGACACTCCGGAGGAAGTCTTTGCATGGACAGATGAACACCGGCACCTCAAGCCACACTCCCCGCCACCTCTGGACTCAGATTCCTCTCAGAGCTCACGTGTGAGTGGCCGTCAGGGTGGGGACACATCGCACCGGCGACATCGCTCTCGATCCAACTGGCGTTCCCAGAACAAGACGGACGCAGCGAAGTGAGGTCCTGTGGGGTTGGCATTATCCTGGCTGTTCTACCTTTCATTGGGTCGGCTGCAGTGTCACACTAAGACCTCAGACATTGTGACAGTGGGGCACAGTACAATATCTCTGGCTAGGCTGGACTGAACCCGCATCCTTGTTTTCAGTTTATGGGTATGGGTGGGAGTGAGGGATCCTTTGGAGGGTCCGCCGTGGTCTTCCCGTTGGAGGGCCTGGACGTGATTCTGCCGCGACAGATACTCCGAGTTCCAGGATGTATAGGGGGGTGGGGGCTGGTGGGAGGGGGGGGTTGGGCAGGTTGTTTTGCAGTTTTGTAATATGTTGTTTGCACCGCACCGTCCCACATACATAGGTAGGCATCCGCGTTTTGCTCCACCCATGGCTCATGGCCCATGCAGCTAGGACCACTCCTCCGGGGGACCTCAATATAGTGTCCTGGAATGTGCGGGCCTGCTGAATAGGGTCAAGAGAGGGGCAGTACTGACCCAAGCCAAGCGGTACTCCGCCGATGTTCTGCTCCTACAGGAGACCCACCTGCTCGGCAACAAGGCCCCGTGCCTGTCCAGGTTCGGCTACACTGCAGTGCACCACTCGGGTTTCTCCAGGGGTGCACGCGGAACGGCCGTGCTCAGACTCCGTAGGGTCCCCTTCCAGGTTACGAGACAGTGGCTAGATCCCGGTGGCCGCTTTACGGTCGTGTCTGGTACCTTGGCGGGTGAGCAGGTAACGCTTGGTAGCATATATGCCCCACCCCCTTAGTCAGACGTTTGTGGACAGACTGACGCAGCTCTGGGGAGAATTTCCCGATGGCCTGATCATACTGGGGAGACTGGAATGACACTATGGCCCCTCTGGACAGATGGAGGGCGCGGCCCACGACCGTCCCCCTCTAGAACTAAACTCAATACCCTTGCGTACACCCTGGGCTGGACGGACACATGGCGGGCCCTTCACCCTTTCGAGGCGGGATACACATACGTGTCGTCGGTACACCCTGCGCTTTCCCGCTTAGACTACCTGTTCCTCCCACATAGTTATACCCATAGGGTTGTGACCGCTTCTATCCTCCCACGTGGCCTGTCTGACCACTCGCCTACCCAACTCACGCTCAGTCTGCAAACTAGTCGCCCCTCCTATCGCTGGCGCATGTCACCGTGGCTGCTTCGGGATCCCGAGTATCGGGAGGCACTTCACCGCGCAACGGCAGATTACTTTGCCGCTAACGTTGGGTCTGTCTCCTCCAAGATTTCACTGTGGGAAGCCTTCCAGCCCACGATACGTGGGATAGATATTAGTTACCGCACGGGAGAAAAGAAACGTCGCCTAGTGCAGGTACTGGACCTGGAAGAGCGACAACGTGCTCTCCAGGACGCCATGGTGGAGGGTTCGGACGGGGGTGCCCGCCGCAATCTGCTTCAGGTTCAACAGCAGCTGCACCAGTTGCTTACGAACACGGCCAAGGACGCCTGGCTGGCGACTCAATACCGGATATATCAATGGGGCGATAAGTCCAGCCAGATGCTTCATAGACTCTGCCAAGCGAGGTCCTCCCCGACTCAAGTCCCGGTACTCCGTTCCTCTACGGGCGCCTTGTGCTCCTCCCCGGAGGCAGTTGTACAGGTTTTCGCGGAGTTCTACGCCGCGCTCTACAGTGCCCGTGGGGAACTCGCCGACTCGCCCATCGATGCCTTTCTCGTAGATATCCCTCCGAAGCGCCTTTCCGATGAGCAGCGAGACGCCCTAGACAAACCTATCTCGCTGGATGAACTACAGGCTGCACTCACCAATATTCACCCAGGCCGCGCACCTGGCCCGAACGGGTTCCCCAGCGACTTCCTACGTCCCCACATGGGGACCGCTGGGCCTCATCTTCTCGGCGCACTACACCAGGCGCTTGAGCAAGAGATCTTATCCCCGGACTGGCGTCACGCCGAAATTGTTGTTTTTCTCAAGCCGGGCCGACCGCCGGAAGACCCGGGCTCTTATCGCCCCATATCCTTGCTGAATTTTGAGCCGAAGCTGCTGGGGAAGGTGTTGGCTGATCGCCTTCATACATGTATCCTTGACCTTGTCCACCCGGACCAGTCCGGCTTCATGCCGCACCGCTCCACTAGGCATAACATACGACGCGTACATAATGCCATCGCCGGGGCCCATCGTCTGGGACGCCCAGCGGCGGTCCTACTGGCCGACATCGACAATGCCTTCGATTCTCTAGGTTGGACGTACCTTTTCAAATTATTGGAGGCGGTCAATTTGGGGCCTCGCTTCCGAGCTTATGTTAAACTTTTATACACGGACCTAACGGCTTCTGTTCGGGTGGCCGGGTTTTGCTCGGACCCCTTTAACATTCAGCGGGGTACGAGACAGGGATGTCCTCTCTCCCGCTTCTTTTCGCCTTGGCAATTGAACCTTTGGCAGCTTGGGTGCGTCTGGATGCAGTATACAGGGGCCTGGATTGGTCCCGAATACTCGGACAAGATAGCATTATATGCGGATGACGCATTATTCCTTTTTCAGACCCCTGGGTCACCGGACCAAGGGTGCTGCAAATTCTGCGGGTGTTTGGTGAAACTACAGGGCTTCACGCCAACCCGTCCAAATCGACGCTTTTCTCGATTTGTGGTGATCAGGGGAGTCTGGACTGGGCCTCGCAGCTGGTCAGGGCACAAGACGGATTTAAATATCTTGGTGTCCACGTTACCAGAGACCCCACCATGGCGTGGTCACTCAACATTGCCCCTCTGCTTCCTAGGGTTCGGGAGGAGACAACGGTATGGTCTCATCTCCCCTGTCTTTATACGGCCGATCTGCTATTTTTTAAAATGGTGTCCTTGCCCCGCTTGCTTTACCGACTACAGAACTACCCATACCCCATTCCGCCGTCCTGGTTTCGCCAGGTGAATGCTCTTCTGAACGGTTTTCTGTGGGATGGCGGGGCGGTTCGGGTGGCCTTGGCGATCTGTGTCCAATCTACCTACTGCGGGGGCATCGCTGCGGCGGACGTGCGGTCCTATTACTGGGCGTCCCAGCTGCTGGTCATCAATGATTGGTGGTACAGCCAGCAAGACGGCTTACGCGGTGGAACGACTCTTCTTGGAGGTGTATCCGCTATTAGATCTCCTGTATAGTAACTCGGCCCTAGAGGCCCTCCTGCCGGCCAGTCGTACGGTGATCCAGATATGGAGACGCGTTTTGAGGTCCATGGGGTGGTGAGACATGCTAACATGTGCGACGCCCCTCTGGCGGGGCACGTACCTCCGACCGGTCTCGGCTCTGCCCGGTTTCCGTCTTTGGGACACTATAGGGATCTCGACATTGGGGGATGTGATGCGCGGACCCACACTCAAAACCTTTCAAATGCTACAGGAGGAGTTTGATTTACATAAGTCCCAATTCTATAAATATCTCCAGCTTCGCCACACCTTGTCTCCCCAGATTAAAACCCTTACGACACTACCAGAATTTCACCCATTAGAGGGTAGACTATTGATGGGGGATCTGGGTGGACACAAAATCCATCAGCTCTATCAGACACTGACCACACATGCCAAGACAAACCTGGGCCGGACGAGGGCGGCATGGGAGGCGGATATACCGACCCTTTCTGATGACGACTGGACTGAGGACCTGGCCAGCCCCAGGGGCTCGGCTGTGTCCACCAGATACCGACTGATCCAGTTTAAATATCTCCACCGTGTGTACTACACCCGCCTCCGTCTTTGGAGGATGGGGGCTATTTCATCCCCCACCTGCCTCAGATGCCAGTCGGATGATGGCTCCTTCGTGCACACGGTCTGGGGCTGTACAGCGCTGCGGCATTTTTGGTCGGGTGTGTTGTCCTGCCTGGGGCTTGTTCTGGGTTGGGATCTCCCAGCAGACCCCCGTCTAATTCTTCTACATAGCACTGACGACATAGGGGGAACATATACAAAAGACACCTGCTCTTCTTAGGACTCACAGTGGCCAAGCGCGACATAGCCCAACAGTGGAAGTCCTCTTCTCCCCCTGGGGTTGCGGCTTGGAAGTCCGCATTAGACAAGTGTATGTCTGCTGAGGTGGCGGTGTTTCAGGCTCGAGGTTTCCCGCAGAAACATGGGAAGATCTGGGCTGTATGGGCTAAATACCGTGGCATTGACCTTTCTATCTTTCCCACGTCCACAAATCAGGATCTCATAGACAGGCTTACCATATAATGACTTTCAATTCCTACTGAGGTCTAGCTGGTGCGGAAATATGCCTATTTGTTTTTACATCTGTATAATGTTTCAAGCGGGAAGTGCGGTGCAGGGGAGGGGGGAGGTGGGTGGTGGGGGCTGTTGGTTTGAATGTTTTATATATCCTCAAGGGTTACCCTCCTCAGCGACTCATGTCTCATTGATCCGCGTTATGTATATATACTGCCTGTTGGGGGCTCACCCCGTTGGATGCAAAATTTCAATAAAATCTATTGTCAAAAAAAAATACCCTAAGGTGAACCCAGGAGAATACTTTTAATAATGGGTAATTTAGGTATGCCTACCAGAAAAAAAAGGGGACAGTGAAAAGGAATAATCCACGCTAGGCCAACATGTTTATGCCCACACCCGTGCCATTATTGGTCAGGGGCATTCATCAGGGCTAAAGGGATACCTCTCTCCGCTCCTTACCCTAATTCAAGCAAGTGTAAATTAAACAGTTGTCAAATGGCAATTTCTACCTTAACAACGAAAGTAATAATGATTCCCTAACTTGGGAACCTAAAGCATCATGGTCTGGTCAGCGTTGGCATCCTCTGTAGTCTCACATTCATCAAGTGGTATACCAGCAAAGGACATGCTTAGCCTCCAAAGAAGGTGTACTTTGTGCCTACAAAGGATACCCCCTCCGACAAGAAAAGCCCTGTTTTGAGATGTTTTCCTTGAGTAATTTTTGCATGATCAATTGCCCTTGTTTAAACATTATCTTTAGATGTATATATGTATATATTTTATCTTCAAAGTTATTGATGTACTAAATTGTTTAATTATTACAAAATAATATTTTTGTGGTAAGGAGATGTGTTGTATTTTAGTTTATGTGCACACTATTATTTTATATAGGATCACATAATTGTTTTCAGAAGCACCAGAGATAATGGAATGTTCTTTGCTTGGAGTTCTTAGGTTGAGTTGAATTGTGAAGATACAAATTTCAATTCCATAAGGCAGGGAGTCTGCTGTGTCTACTAGAGATGCCAAAAGGGTACAAGCTGTCGACATTCGACCCACTGGCTTTTCATGTTCTGCTGTGATCCTGGGCTTCTATTGGAATTCTCAAGGGCATATTATCAAGCCCATTATCGCCGCTTTAGCGGCAGTTTCCTGCCGGTAAAGCGGCGATAATTTTAACACCATTCTTGCTAATATGCCCCTTTGTATTGTGGCTCCTGAAATTATAGTTGGCAGAAAAGCCAAGACTGGCTCAAGGTGTCAAAAGATCTACAGCCACTCCACAACAATGAACCATCATGCAAAGTAGATGAGGGTTTTCTCTCATAAAACGATCTAATTATAACTTATAAAGAAGACGATGTTAAACTGTTAAGCCCACCCCTCCTGCTCATAAAAAGTACTGAAATATGATTATCAATGTAAATATCAAATGCTGTACAGTGAATTTTTCGAAGTAATTCTTTGGGGCAGATTTGAAAATTCGAAGGCAACACAGCAACTATAGATAAACACTTGGGGGCCGATTCCGATCTCGGTCGGAGGCGCACCCAACACCATTCGGTCGGGAAAAAAGCCATGCGAAAGCCTGTTTCCCGACCGATCCGTACAGCACACCGAACGAGTAAGTACGATGCGCACAACAGCAAAGAATCCGGCCGAGCCGTACTCACCCAAACCAGGTCCTGTTCCCCGACCGAGGCGAATCCGGAAACGCTGAATCGAGTCGCACGGAAGGGAAAATGCAGCTCCGTCCGGCCGAACGAGTACGATGCGCTTTCCGTACGCGCCGAACCCGCTCGCTACGCACGGCACGTCAAAGCATCCGGGAGAGGCGCACATAAGCTCCGATTCGCACCACAACACGATCCACGGCTCCGAGACAAACACGGCAGCGACGAGGACGACGCGAAGCAACGAGGACGAGGCGAAGCGACGAGGACGAGGCGAAGCGACGAGGACGACGCGAAGCAACGAGAAGGACGAACGACACGAACCAACCATGAATCCCTTCGTCCCGATCATACCGATATTCTACATTTACTACCGGAACAGGCACGGACGCGTACGGCGCAGAAGGTAAGCCAGACACCAACCACAAAACACATACAACACGTACACGACACATCACACACACACAGAGGGATGCAGAATATACTTACACCAGCAACAGCAGCACCATAGGGGCGGGATGCCCATCACCAATGCCACATATGCACACAGGGGCCTGAATGCGCACCACCACCCCTACCCAGGGGGCTGGATGCCTACCACTACTACCACCCTCACCCAGGGGGCTGGATGCCTACCACCACCCTTAGCCAGGGGGGCAGGATGCCTACCACTACTACCACCCTTACCCAGGGGGCAGGATGCCTACCACTACTACCACCCTTACCCAGGGTGGGCAGGATGCCTACCACTACTACCACCCTTAGCCAGGGGGGCTGGATGCCTACCACTACTACCACCCTTAGCCAGGGGGCAGGATGCCTACCACTACTACCACCCTTACCCAGGGGGGCAGGATGCCTACCACTACTACCACCCTTAGCCAGGGGGGCTGGATGCCTACCACTACTACCACCCTCACCCAGGGGGCTGGATGCCTACCACTACTACCACCCTCACCCAGGGTGGGCAGGATGCCTACCACTACTACCACCCTTAGCCAGGGTGGGTAGGATGCCTACCACTACTACCACCCTTAGCCAGGGGGGCAGGATGCCTACCACTACTACCACCCTTAGCCAGGGGGCAGGATGCCTACCACTACTACCACCCTTACCCAGGGGGCAGGATGCCTACCACTACTACCACCCTTACCCAGGGGTGGCAGGATGCCTACCACTACTACCACCCTTAGCCAGGGGGGCAGGATGCCTACCACTACTACCACCCTTAGCCAGGGGGCAGGATGCCTACCACTACTACCACCCTTACCCAGGGGGGCAGGATGCCTACCACTACTACCACCCTTAGCCAGGGGGCTGGATGCCTACCACTACTACCACCCTTAGCCAGGGGGGCTGGATGCCTACCACTACTACCACCCTTACCCAGGGGGCTGGATGCCTACCACTACTACCACCCCCACTCATAGGATGGACAATGCATGACACAACCAGCACACCACAACCTAGGGAATGCAAGAAGAAGACATCCCCCAACACCATGACAAGCGTGTGTAGACTGTGTCAAATGCCTACAACACCGAACATGACTTTGAACATACAATGTGACCCCCTAGCACATGTGCCACACATATATGTGTGTGGCACCCACAATGCAAGCAGGCCATGACCATTGTGGCAATGGGGTCCAAACCCCCATCATCACAGTGACCAAAATGTAAGTGTGGGGGTCCATAGCTGAAGCACACTTTGAACAATGTGGCAATGGGGTCCAAACCCCCATCATTACAGTGACCAAAAGGTAAGTGTAGGGTCCATAGCTGAAGCACATTTTGAACATTGTGGCAATGGGGTCCAAACCCCATCATCACAGTGACCAAAATGTAAGTGTGGGGTCCATAGCTGAAGCACATTTTGAACATTGTGGCAATGGGGTCCAAACCCCAATCATCACAGTGACCAAAATGTAAGTGTGGGGTCCATAGCTGAAGCACATTTCGAACAATGTGGCAATGGGGTCCAAACCCCCATCATCACAGTGACCAAAATGTAAGTGTGGGGTCCATAGCTGAAGCACATTTCGAACATTGTGGCAATGGGGTCCAAACACCCATCATCACAGTGACCAAAAGGTAAGTGTTGACAAAGAAAGAGGTGCAACTGCCAGACTGCATGGATGATTCCTGGTCACAGAACAACAAACACATCAGTGGCAAAGTAGTGTATGTGTCCCATTGCAACATAAATTGGGGGAGCCAAATCCTGCAGTGCAAATAAGACATACCTTTGGCCATGTGCAGACAAACTACACCCATGGGGGCTGACACCGTCAACAATCATCAATGACACAATGACAGAAGTGACCATCAGAATGCAGACCCACATATTTGCACCAATGGGCACACACATGCAGATACCCTGTGGAGACTGTAGATGTGAGGTGAACAGATACCATACCATGGCAGCAATGGGACACACAAACCATGATCATTGTGCTGACCGATGACCTAGGAGTCCCAGGGACAGCAGGGGAAACCCACCAAACTACATACAGCCAATGGCACACCCAAGATATGCCAATGCAGTGGTGCAGATGCACAAACACAAACAGGCAGACCCACACTGCACATCATACACAACAGGTGAGGGGGTGCCAGTGTCCCCAGGCAACCACACAACACATGAGGAGACCTGAATACCAATCATACAGATGTGCATACAGTGCCACACAAAGGTAACTCATGGATCCAAATCCCCTATGTGGGCAAGCAGGCATTGTCAGATGAGAGGAGCACAAATCACACATGTCACACAGGCACGTAGGGACAGCAACTGACACAGCAAGACACAGACACACCACAGCACCACCCCCAGGGCCCCCACAATGTGGTGACCCTGGGCTGCATTACAATCCCACTGTGATGACAAAGCTAAATGTGGTTCACACTGTGAACCACAGTCATGTGTACTGAGCAACTAACTACCATCACACCTACACAAGGACAAATCAAACAGCATGGCCAGTAAGCCAAGGCCAACATGGAGGCAGGGGCCTAGCCGGGCAACAACTCTCATCTGCACACACTCAACACCACACCCCTCAACCTCCAACAATGTGCAGCAGTGAAGCACACATGCACTGGTGACATTGCACATGCACCCATGACTATTCCAGGGTGGTGGGTGGGAACCAAGGTGCAGAAACACATCACACATGGACACTCAACAAGACTCCTGAATGTCTGACACACTGCACACTACGCTGTACATGGACATGACGGCAATACCACACCAACCAATGGGATCACAGTCACAGTCACACACCAATGAAGAAGCCAAGGTCACCCACAAAGAACACACATAGACAACAACCAACATTGCAGCCCGGACCCTGAGGAGTGCCAGCAGTCACACACACAACGTGTCACAATCACTGAAAGATAACACAAACTGGAAATCACATGACAGGGGCAAACAACAAGTGCCAAGGGGAAACCTGACTGTGACCCATCTGCGTCTGCACACAAACTCAGCCCTGACAGCAAACACACCTATGGGTGACACCCTGATGACCAGTAATGTGCCATGCACCCACATCACAGAGAACCCTGGGAGAAGACTTTGGGGAACATAGCTCAACTCAGCTAGCATCACAAACAGGTACAACACTAGGGATCACAGCATGCACAGCTAAACGGAAGTGAACACACAGACATGCACATACAACACACACCTTGGGCGCAGGCAATGTCACAGGAGTACACACTGCCATGAGGGGACTCCACTCCTGTGTGAGGAAAGCTGTGCCATATGTTGCCTCAGTAGGGCCCCATCATGTCAGCTGAGCACTTGGTCACACAATCAACAATTAGCACCAAATGAGGGCTCCCGTCACATCAGCCTGGTCATGGAAGTGCCAACGGAATCATCAGCACAGATCCAACACACTTGTATATCAGTGTTGCACTGACAACACAGATGAGTCCTTCCCCATTGATGCCCAAACCTGCATGTCCACTGGAGATGGCCACACGGTCAGGGAAGTAGACGAATTGAACAATGGCAGGCACAACAGATGTGCAGGGGTGGAAGCCACAGATGTGAAATAGCCAATCTAAGTAGGAAATCCCATTGCCAAATACTGAACACATGACACCCTCAGATGCTGCTAAGGATGACATGGATACACCACAGGATAGGACACATTCCCCCTGGACCACATGGGTTCCTGCACAGTAACACTTCATTATCATGAGACCAAATATCACCATCACTGCAGCAAGGGCATGGTTAGCATCATCAACATCATGTACATCAGAAGCAAAAGCACTAGAGAACAGAAAGTTGCTTTATTCAGCATATGTGGCATTAAAAGTAGAAGTCCGGTAGAACATAAACAAAGGCCAATGGCCAGTCCATCAACAAAGTCACAAGTGGGTGACAGTGGCAGATGCCACCCTACACATGCCTGCACAAAACCAGGGACAATCCACTAGGAGGGGCAACCGGGGGGTAGGCCAGGCACCGCAGGGACAGGATCAGGGCTCACCAGGAGGAAGCAGGGAAGGGGTGGTGGGTGCTGGAGAGCCACTGACAACTGCAGTGGAGGTGTCTGACATGGTGTGTGCCGGCACAACTGGGGGCATGGCTCAGATGTTGTGGGTGCCGGCACGACTGCAGTGGACCCTACAGATTGAGTGGACAGGTCCGCCACTGCAGTGCCCAAGTCAGACAGGGTGGTAGTGGACTCCACTGCAGTGCCTACCACCAGGGGAGGAGAATGGGGAACAGGCAAGGTGGGCTGGACAGAGGGGAGGACACCCTCACCACATCAGTGGCACAGACAAGCGCAGCGGGGGTGTGGTGCCGGGAGAGCAAGTGGCAGGGGGAGAAGGCCGGAGCCTCTTGGGGATGGTATATCTGTGGGTGGGGGAACCTGGGGCAGGGTGTGGTGGGGCACCTGTGGAGTGGGGGCCTGAAGGATGGAGGAAGGAGACCTGGTGCTTGAGCTGCAGGGCGGCGGCGGGGTCTTGCTCTTAACACTCCGGGGGACTTGCGGGTGGGGGCCTCAGTCTGTCTGCGCCTGGGGAGGGTGTCCGGGGCGAGGGGCACTCTGCTCTGTGTGGGGGGCTTCCTCTTCACCCTGGATGCTGGAGCAGCTGGATCGGAGGGGAAGAGGCCGAGGTCACTGAGGAAGAGGCGCTGGGTCTTTGGGGTTGCAGGTGAGGCAAGGGAGGGTGCTTTGGAGGGAGAGGCAACTGAGGACTGCGCAGTGCTCGTGGATGCGTGTGTGTGTTCCAGGGCCCCATCCCCTGTGAGTCTGGTTTCAGTCCCCTGACTGTGCGTGCGTGTGCGTTTTGTTTGTGGCGTGTGTGTCTGTGTGCCGGACGTGTGTGTGCTGGTGTGTGCCTGTGCCGGTGTGTGTGTGCTTGGGACGGGTAAGGTGCTGGGGAGTGTGGATGGAGCAGAGGCAGGAGGGGTGAGGGACTGTCTGAGGAGGGACACTGCTGCTGTCAGGGAGGAGTCCATGGACCTATTGCCCCTCTGTAGGTCAGACATGCCCGATGAGATGCCCTCCATGAACGACACCAGCTGAGTCAACAGTGCGGTGTGCGCATGGAGGACACTCAGCATGGCTGTCTGCCCTACATGGAGCTGGCGAAGGAGGTACACAGACTCCTCACTCAGGGCAGCAGGGGACACAGGGGCAGGGGGTGCGGTGCCTGGCCCAAAGGAGACACGCTCCCGAACATGGGAGCCTCCACGGACCTGGGGAATGGGAGCCGATGGGAGGGCGGTGGTGGTGCTGGTGGTGGCGGGGACAGCAACACTAGCTGGGGTGTGGTGGCTGCTGACACCCGCCTCCACAAGGGAGTCATCCTCCGAGTTGCTCTGGTCCTCAGCTGAGGTGGATGGTGCTGAGGACTCCTCGGTGTGGCTCCCTCGCCCTCCGTGCCACTGGGTCCCTCCGACCACTCCTCGGCTGCTGACCCAGTCTGGCTCTCTGGCTCCTCCTGGTCCGTGGAGCTGTCCCCTTCCGTGGCCGTGGATGTATCTGCAAACAATGGGGAAACAGACAGACATCAGTCACCTGCAGCAAACGCACACACCACTGTGAGCACAGCACATTACAGAGCAAGCCCTGGCATCATTAGTTGAACATTGCTAAAAGTGCCCTAACTGAACAGGAGAAGCCAATTGTCAGTCTGATGCCAACCATGGCACTCACATCCCACATGGCCTTGCACCCATCTGTCTGGTGTCTGTTGGATTGCAACACCCCAGTGTGGACACATGCACCAAGTACACAGTAGTTGGACAGTGCAGAGGACACGGTGTGGCATGTGGACATGCACACATCACAGCTCTTGCCACTGAGTCAGTACAGGTTTCCGGATGAAAGGGATGCCCAGAGCCAAATAGGAAATGCATGTGATGCATACCAGCGACAGACACCATGATGCACCCATGTCCTGATAGCCATCGCCACAATGGTGTGCATGTAGCACATGTCACTCCCCTGCAGGACCACCAATAAGTTGACACATGCCATGGCAGAGGCATGACTGCTAAGTCATACATCACTGTCTCAGTGATGTATGACTTGGCAGCCAGACAACAACACTATGCACTGTGTCACAATAGTAGGTCATGGGGAATGCAAGTCCTGGAGCTGCACAAGTGCACATGTACATCCCCCACACAACACATCATCTTAACCCTCATCTGTCCAGGTCATACCGATTGGACATATGGGAGACCTGTGACACTACCCTCTGAACCTGAGCCCCTCACAATTTGCTGTGAATGGGGAACAGCTGCCTGAACTTCACATTCGCATACCCCAGTCTGCACGGGCAGCTGATCAAACACCTATGTGACACACAAGTATCATCTCCTATGGTCACATCTCCAGGGGCATGCTGAGCCCCTACCAAGAAACACCCCAGCAGTCCTGGCAACTAATCCACAGCACACTGACACAGAGGCAGACACCTGAGGGGTCAAATCAATGTGCACAATGTGTCAGCTGATACACGGGAGTGGGAGTACAGAGTGCATTGCATGGCCTGGAGTAGGCATGACTGTCCTGCTCCACATGAATGAGGGATGTGCCCTGGACAGTGGATAGCTGGCTATGTATGTGTGACACACGTAATCTGCACACTCCTGGGGCCCAAACATTGTTCCCACCCGCTGCATGGGCGTGTGCCACATACCCCAGGCACATGTGGTGGCTCAGCTCAGCAAGTGGACCGCATATCAAAGCAACACGCAGATCACACGTCCAAACACAGG